>OZ010666.1:63342975-63637975 GCA_963932185.1 Troglohyphantes excavatus | reverse complement strand
TTGTAAATATATATAATATACATGCATGCTTTGGAAATATAAAGCAAAATATTTTGCAAAGAAAAAAACAATACAATTACGCCCTTTATCTAACAATACAATTACGCCCTTTATCTAACAATACAATTACGCCCTTTTTCTAACCGCTCGGGGGATTAACTTTCAGCGGTTTTCTGTTAAACCATTACATAAATTATTCTGAAATATCGTATCTACAAGGTTTATTTCGCTTGATAATTAGTTTACTACTATAGGAATTTTATAAATTTTCAACTCTTTTGGGAATATTTTACTTAGATTTTATTTACCCAACATCTATTGTAACCCTTTGCACTCTAAGTACATCTTTGACATTTGTGTTCTTCCTCCGGAACAGTTATTCCTCTTTCAGTTCTTTTCCCCAGAACTCTTTATGCTCATAGAGGGAAAAAAATCATAATCTGTTTTGGATCTGCAAAAGAACAAGTTGGAATTGGATCTGCAAAAGAACAAGTTGGAATTTTATCTGCAAAAGAACAAGTTGGAATTGGATTTGCAAAAGAACAAGTTGGAATTCGATCTGCAAACGAACAAGTTGGAATTGGATCTGCAAAAGTACAAGTTGGAATTGGATCTGCAAAAGAACAAGTTGGAATTGGATCTGCAATGTAAGAGAACAAGTTGGAATTGGATCTGCAAGAAAACAAGTTGGGGAAAAATCGATATTTTTTAAACACAAGATCCTCATTTATTTTAAAGAACAAGGAACCAAAAGAACTGGTCGTTATGTCGCCGCAAGTCGCGTGAGAGGCTACAGCGGAGTGCAAAGAGTTAGGAATCAAAATACGTTTCCATTTAAATTTTTAGAAAAATGTTTAGAGCCGATTTCGAATAATACCTAATAAACCGAAATTTAACACAAACAATGCCTCCTTTGAATGTTCGATATCGATGCCTGATAATCATGCTGTCATATCCGTTATATTTTATCTCGAATTTGGCTGTTGTAGTATTATCTGTTTTTGATTTCTTGATATAATATGTTCAGGCACAGACTTATATTTTTAAAACGTTTTTTCCGGACTCATTGGGTTTTTTGACGTGAAAAACAGAATTCTCGTCAACAAATTTTGGCCCCCTAAAAACATTTTCATTACTTATATTTCAAATAAAAGCAGTAGAAACTAAAAATTTAAATATGTCTAAAATATTTAAATAATCGATTTTGTGTTTTTATTTCTTTTCGAAGTAACTAGGAAACCTAAATATTTGAAGACTTTTTATATATGATATCCCGGAACTTTTTCAAATAAACAAGTGGAGAAAAGATTTTCTATATTCATAGTGATATGGAAACCTTTGAAGAAGAATTTCTATAAAATCACGCTTTTGAAACTGTTATTTATTTATTCTTAAGACCGGAAGAAAAGATTTTGTAGATAACCCTCACCTTCTCTTGTTTATAAATAAGTATAAGGTTGTTGAGTAGAATTCTAAAAACTTAAAATTAAACATTAAAAAAAAATCAAAATATTTTTTGAAGCTTTAAAAAATATTAACATTAAAAAAAATAAAACTGTAAAAATTATTAACATTAAAAAATAAACATAAAATCGTTTTTTAACCGACTGCACAGCGCGCCCACCAAAACTCCAAAAAAAAAAACCTCTAAATTAAAACCGCCAGAAACTTTAAATTAAAACCGCCAACGCGCGCCAAGTCGAGAGGTTATAGATTCGACCTGTATGTTTTTTTTTTTTTATGTATGTGCGCGCGGGATTTCTATTCTACTTCAGATATTTGGACAATTTTTTTTTGTTGGATAGAGGATGTTTCAAAGGGAAGCAATTTGAAAAAAATATCCGGTTATCCGGCATTTAACTATCCGGATTTCTCAATTAACCGGACCGTTTAAAAAAAATGTCGTCCGATTTCGAAAATTCTTTTTTTGTTAGATAGAGAAAAATCCACTGAGGCAAAATCTGCAAAATAATAATAGATTATCCGGCTGTTATATATCCGGAAATGTCGATTAACCGGATTTTTTTAAAACAATTTATCCGATTTCAAAATATTTTCTTTGTTTAACGGAAGTTGTACAACAATGACATTTCGTTTAACATGCATTTATTGGCTTTGTTATCGATTGTTTTAAAATATACATTGTTGAGCACAAGTTGCTACTAGAATTTCTTGGTGAATAGGGGGCGAAGCCCCTACTAAATTAAAAACTAAAAAGGGAAAAATAAAATAATCTTTCTAAAAAAAAGGAAAACCGACTTTAAGAAAAATGCGCTAAAAAGTAAAAAATAATTTTTAATTTTACGAATGAATTGAAAAAATTTAATTATTGAATATCAATTTTATACTTAGTACAACTTTTGGAAGTTGGTGCCAATTTACAAAAATCATATCTAAATTTTGGCGGAGATTTCAAAAAGTTGTACTAAGTATAAAATTGATATTCAATAATTCAATTTTTTCAACTCATTCGTAAAATTAAAAATTATTTTTTACTTTTTAGCACATTTTTCTTAAAGTCGGTTTTCCTTTTTTTTAGAAAGATTATTTTATTAACTATAAAAATCGACGAAGGTGAAGTCAATTAAATTTAAAAGTGGGAAAATATTTAGTATGAGCCAAGGAAGAAAATAACAAACAAAACTTTAAAACAAAAAAAAAATCTAAAAATACTATTCACAAAAGAAATTACTAAATTAAAATTTTGATAAGTTAAAAGGTAATTTTTGTGAAAATTTTGTGCTCAATGACAAAGCCAACAACTCTGCTACATATTATTTATATTACACGTTTGACTGCAAAGTAGCATTTATCTGTGTTAACGTTTGGTTAGCGTCGAGCCCAATGTTATCAAAAGGATTGAATTGTAAAACGTCATCCGTTTTTTTAAAGACAAGTCGAAAAGGATATAATTTTAGGTTTCAGATTCGCGATTTTTTAAATTATCCCAGCAGTGACAAAGAACGTATGTTTCGAGAGTTATGCTGTTTTAACTTGATAGGGATAATTAATGACATATGTTTGGTTGGCTCAGCTGCCAAGTAGAATAAATCAAAGAACAGAGTTCCGAGATAAGAACGTTTAAAATTTGCATTTCGCCTTGCCTATAATATTAAGTAGAATGAGATTCAACTCACTATTGAGAAACCCGTTGGTTGAACCTGGAGCCACTCCACTTGGTCAAATGATAGATATACACTCGGGGACAACCTAAGTTGGATCTGAAGCGGAAGCTGTGATATGTATAAATATTCAATTGCTTTAGGCTCAACTTAGGTTGTCCCCGAGTATAGTTGCCTAGAAATGGAAGGTGGCGTTAGTTTATTTTCGGATTTTTGGGACTTTACACAACTTGGCCAAATAGACCGCCCAATATGTCATGTAAAATATAGAAACGAATTAGGTTTGGTTTGGTTTGGTTTTGTTAATTAACGTCGCACTAAAGCTGCACAGTGGGCTATTGGCGACGGTTCGGGGTCAATCTCGAAGGAAAGACCCGGGAACACATACACATTCATACATGCACCTCGTTATTTTAGAACCATGGTCAGATGACGAGGAAACACCTGAACTGGCACCCAACGACTTCAATAGACGTCGGGACTTTGGACCCCGATCAGATTTATCGTGCACCAGTCCCGTATACACGCCGTTAATTCTTGCGGATGTTCTGGACAATTTTTCTAGAAATTTCTACAAAAATTGAGTTGGCACTCCACTCCCCAAACTTCTGCACTACGAACAACGCGAGGATATTTGAATCATGACGGATTTAATGTACACGAGTCCCCTCCAGTCCAGACGGCGGATGCTTGGCGGAAGATGGAATTCAAACTAGCAACCCTCCGATTACGACCTCGCTTATCTCTATAGCCGAGAATCATCAAACCTACAACTCTCCGATAATGGATTGGTTAATTAACGTCGCACTAGCGACGGTTCGTAGTCGATCCCGAAGGAAAGACCCGAAAACAATGCCTTGTATTTTTGAAGGAGCAATACCTGATCTGGCACGCAACGCAACCTCAGTGGTCGTCAGGACATTGGACCCCGGTCAGATTTATTATGCACCAGTCCGTATATAATTTGTTGGATATTTTTAGATGAATTCCTAGTATTTTAATCGCCTAGTAGCCTCCGATTGAAAGATTACTACATTTTTACTTTTCTTTGTCAAGTCTATCAGTCGGGTTCGAACTCGCAATCCTTCGATTACTAGCCGAACGCCGTTATCCACTGAGCAACTGGGTCCCCCTCCGATTATGAGTTCGGTATTCTCCACCGTAGCCCTTTTTTAGTATGGAAACATATTTGTTTCACTTTAAGAAAAGATATAAACTTTTTTCGTAACAAAAAACCTTAAAACTATATCAATATTCTTGCAGACATCTTGCAGAAATCGACGCAAATCGCAAATTCTGTTAAAGAAAATATTTTTAACTAAAGATCACTAAAGAACTAGAAGAAAATAACTCAAAATAAAGAATAAAAAGCATCCCGATCGGAACGTAAATTGGAAACTCCTTTAAAAATGTCAAAAATGTCCTCAGGTTAAAACTTTTCCTTACATCGATGCATTATCGCAATCGATATAATTTTACACTCGCGTTATTCGAATAAAAAAAACCACTTCTGCCCTAACGGAGCGTTAAATGAAACAAATTGTTCGATTCCTCATTTCGAACATCGCCCCGTCAAACGATATAGATCGATATCGTATATCGGCAACTGCTACCGGCAATCTATTTTCCTGAAAACGGCCATTTTGTGCGAAAGACGTCTTTTATTAATGGCAGAAAATAAAAATCCGTTATTGTGTCCTATATTTATTCTTCAAAAGAAAAAAAAAAGTATTATTCCTTTGATTTTGTTCTTCTTATATTAATTTGTTGCCTTTCAATATACACTAAGTGGCCAAAATGTTATGACCACATGATGTTTTTAAGTAAGTAAGTTATAACGTCACACTCTTTCCGCTAGACGTAAATATAGGTATACAAAAGGAAAGATGCTTGCTAATAAAGTTAGTAGAAGCGTTTTGTTCGAACAAGTAGGGATACGAAACGTGATAACCATGGAGTAATAGTTATCAAAAACCAGTTCATTTCTGAAACGTTCGACAGCAGCTGTAATGAAAGTGTTTAAAGACTGGTCTGTTAGCCAAAATATTGGGTCTGAACGTACCTTGTGTGGTCTTCAGCTGCCACTGAATTTTCGAACGGAAAGAAAAGTGTCCAGATTTGTAAGGGACAACCGAAGACAAACAGCAAATTTATATTAAGGATCCACTCAAAGGATTTTTAAACATAATTAGACGTACACTTCAGCGTATGGGATATGGTCATAAAATTTTTAGCCTCTCTTTGTATAATATGTTGATCGATATTGAAGTCATGAAAAACTAGACCCCATAAATATAATTAACTAGTTTAGTAGTAATAAGTAAAGGATAACATTTGCAGAATTAGATAACCAAAGACACCTTATACATTACAAAAAATGCTTCTTTCTACTGACCATTTCAAAGTGAGAGATTTTTAAAGCATAAATAAAAGATATATTCAAAACTATACAAAACATACAGAAATTTAAACACAAATTCTAATAGATGACATTGGAAATGAGGTAAAAAAAAATTATTCTTGGAGATACATAGAAACATAGAAAGTTCATTTATGTATTCAGCATAAATGAACTTTCTAGTATTCCGGTTTAGATTAAATGAGAGAACTTATATGTAACCTAAACAAAAATCAATTGAAGAAATTAAATATTACATGAACTGAAAATCTTAAGCCTCCTTTAAGTTTAAGTATTTAATTTTTAAACATATTATAAATATAAAACACCAAATATCAATAAATATATTTATTTACTACATACAATGTTAATCACATAAATTAACAATCAATTATTGAGTATATTGAATATATAAAAATAGAGCATAGGGACAGGAGGGGGGGGGGGGGAAACAAGTTTAGTCTACTTTGAATAGTTCACTGTCAAGAATAACACTCATTTTTGAGAATTATATGATCGTCAGGGCTACTTTAGTCATATTTGACAATCGTTTCGTCATTGAATCACGTGACTTTTGACGAAACGAGAATCCTCAAATTTGAAACGAAAGTCATTTAATTAGATTCATTTTCGGTTCTTTTCTGGGTCATCAGCTCATGTTCGGTTCTCATACTGATATTGACCGAATTAAAACGAGCTTTCTTGGCCGAGCGGATAGGGCGTTGGACTCTCGAACGAGAGGTCCGCGGTTTGAATCAGCCCGTGGATATTGAATATTATTTAAGAACGTCCTCCTTTTTGACGAAATGAACTTCGTTCGTTTCCTCACTTTGACGAAATATTTAATGGGAACATACAGCAGGCGTCTGTTTCGTCAAATTTGAGAATGCATTTTTAACAGTGTAGGGCGCAATCGGTTGTAAACTAAACCGACCAAATCAAGATTTTAGTTTAAATTTCGTAAATTGAAACTATACAGTTCTTGGATTAAACTTGTATTAATTGTTAAAAGGATTTACCCCCCCCCCCCCCCCACCTTCTTGAGAACATCACCGAGCAAATAGACCAAAGTGGTGATAAATCAGGGGATATAAGGAAATACATGAAGTGGGGCGTGCATATAAAATGGGGTGATAAATAGCAAGTTTATGGCCGACAATAAATAAATCGGATGTAGAGAACAACTATTTCCAAAGCACTTCCACGTTTTTTGCAGAGTTGTTGTTTTATTAAATTATTTTGCGGGCATACATTCATAATTTTAAATAAAATGAAGGTATTTGGCGAACAATTTTACTGAATATTTTATGCGAAATATGTGAAATCCGCGAATTCAAACGGCAAAAATTCTTCGCTGTTAATTCGAATTTGGCAAATATATTGCGTTAATATAATTCAGTTGATGGGATAGTTTAGGTTATATTACAGATTTCAACAAGACATCCATATTTAAAATATATTTCTTAATCTCTATTCTATATGTAATTTTGTTTCTTATATGTTCGGGTAACAAGTTTAAAATTTTGGGAGCTATATAAAAATTTTGCGAAAAATTTCTTGCGAAAAATGTTTTTCTCTTTATAAAGACAAAAATTATTTACTCATGTACGATGTTCTCCGGTTTTTTTATTTTATATTTTACTGTTATTTATTTATACACGTGTACAAAAGTATAAATAATAGCGATTTAATAATCCATACAATTCGTCCTAAAAATTATCAACAGGTTTCCGTAGCCCTACAACCTTATACCTCTACTACCTAATCCTGTCATCGCCTATATAATTTCTAGTATGGTTTAATTGTGGTTGGCATCCCTCTAAAGCTGCTTAGACGGCTTGCTGATGAAGGTTTCGGATCTATTTGAAAGGCAAGACCAGAGATCATAATTTCCAACTGGCGATATTCTTTATGCGTCGATAATCTTTGGTTAGGACTACGGGGATCTAACAAATTTCGTTTTCCGAATCCATTTTTTTCATTTTAGATTTCATACAAACAGTACATATTTTAGTAGAAATTGTTTTATTTTTATGCATGATAGGTCACTTAAGATTCCCAAGAAAAGCCGGTGATGCAAAAAGTGCGTTCTTTAGTCATGTTTAAGTATTTGTGTTAAAGAAGAATATCGTGGATATGTAATTTTCTTTTAGGAAAAAAGAGTTGTACAGCGTAAAACGAAAATTTCTCCATTTCAGGAAAAATTGCCATGGAAACGAATCCTTGTTCTCTAAAAGCCGCCGCACGAATAATTCGAAGATCCAGAGCAGAGAATCTATAAATTCAAATATCCATTCTTTTCTTTCAAAACAGATTTCAATTTCATTTTATTGCACTTCGGAGAATAGACGTCTTAAAGAGACGACCCGAGCGGAAGAAGGTGGAAAATGAAAATTCATTTATTTATTCCAATTCCGCCATTTTGTGCGGAGATTGAAATCGCTCTGCCGGTTCCTCCTCCATATTTCCCATTGCCAGATTCCATCATCGACACTTTTGACATTTATTGTAATGGAGTCCAGAGATGGTTCGTCGCCTAGCAACGGAGGCTCGCCATTCGCTTTTGTCGAGAGAATTTATTGATGTTACTTAAATGCGGGTGGCACTACGCTCTAACTGTAGCCGAATATCGATTGCATTTGAATGCTTTTGACAAAGATCGCGAAAACGTGCATCAGGGAGGGGGCGGGGGAATTGAAATTACTTTATTATATTTCATTCTAATGATTTACTTTCCGTGCGATAGAGAAACATTTCCAATTAAGGATTGGATTTCTGGTGGAATATTTTATATTTTCAATTTTTAATTTGGTGAGTTGTAATCATCACAAATAACGTCGGACAATGTCTTTCAAAGACATATCAATATCGCATTATAAGAATCACTGAATTGTAAAGTTCGAATCTTCGATAAGATAAATCGAAAAAAGTCCATATTCTTTCTCATAAGAATAAAACTGCTTTTTTTTCCACAACCTCATACATGAACGGAAATTCTTTATTATTTACTACTCAAATCAAAGTTTCCTTTCAATTTTTATGAAATGATTACATGCGAAAAAAATAGAAAACACTTATTTTTTGAAAATTAAAGCAATCCTCTTTTCTTTTAAACATGAGAATCGGTCAATTTTAATATTAACTTAAATAACAAAACAACAGCAGGACCATGTCCTGAAACAACAGCACACAGTAAATTTATCACGAAAACCATTTCCGTTTGGAGATATTCTCGTAAGTTATCGTTTCACCCACCCATCCCAGCGTTTCACGCAAGAGCCAATCAGCATATCGAATCTCAAATGCAGCTAAAACAAGAAAATTCATTTCGGCTGTACCTTCTCACAAATGCAGTGCATTAGCATGGGAAGGAATCTCCATACTGCGTAGAGGTTGCCACGGTAACGATGCAGCCGATTTCGAATTTCGTATTATTTTGTTTACTACCGTAGAAATTTCGTTTTCAATTCTAATCTTCATTTAAGAAAATTAGTAAAATATCTGATTTTAGTTTTAAAATACTGAATTTAGGTACCAGCTGAACTTGCTGTAGTGGACGAGCCGCCACTGTAGAGAAGGGAAAATATTGGGTTTGGATGTGTCGAAGCGCGGCTAGACAGGTTTACTTGAAATGTCATTACAACAAGTTACAAAATAAGGGTTTTGTAGCCAACAAAAATCTCGCCTACAGAATGTTTATGTTCTATAAGCAAGATGTTAGGTTTGACTCCGCGAGCCCCACCCACGTCTCGTGGTTAGCTTTATTTCAAAATTTTACATGCCTGATTTCCTGTCTAAGGAGACACAAAATTTAAACTAATCGTTCCTTTTGCTAGTGTTATAGTGTCGGAATGGAATTAACATATTTTTTTGTTTTCTGTTACTCCATGCTGATATTAAATACGTTTCCAGTAAAAAAAAGTTTTTTATCGAGGGAAATATACAGAAAATTATGTCTTTGGTAACACTGCATATGAAGTCTCGATAAATGTTCCTTGAAGAAATTTGTAAATTTGTGCTTCATCTGCCGTTCCCATCCCACTTGCTGCTCAGTGGTTTGCATTCCACCCTTTTCTGGAGGTAGAACGGGAAACTTATTTTACAAAGTGTAAATGGGTTAGATTAAATCTATTTGAAGAATTTCACAACATCAAAGAAATATTATAAAAACTAGTAGTAATACGCGTTCTTCGCACAATGTGAACCAATACGTTGAAATCATACTTTAGAAATACTTGGTTTGGATAATACTTTTTAATAAAATAATTATGTTGTAAACCAAACTAGTAATGCATACATCATTGCAGTTTAATTAAATATTATAATATTAAAATGTAACCCGTTTTTGGTATTTAAGTATATACCTTAAAATTAAGTTTTATATATATTCTTTCCATTTCCGTTGCTAAAACACATTATGATTATGTTAAAGAAATATTCGTTTCAATTATTTAAAAGAATTAAACATATATTATTTATTTTAAAGTATTTTATTATGTTGGCAACATCTTATAATTTTATAACAATGTTGATACTTCTTTTTAACCGACTGAAAAGCGCGCCAACCAAAACTTTAAAATAAAACCGCCAAAATCTTTAAATTAATACCGCCAAAGCGCGCCAAAAGGAAAAAGGTTATCAATTCGACTGTTATGTTTTTTGATTGTTGTTTAAATGGAAATTTTAAAAAATATATTCTGAAATCGTTATAAATTCATTAAAAAACTTAATTGGAATTTAAAAATTAGAAAAATTTGAATTAAAGAAAATGGAGTCTCAGGTGCACATCTTGAGGATGAATAGTGCTTAAATATACATTTTCAGCCTTTTGTACCTTGAGAAAGTTAGTGATTTTCGATCTACGGACAGACACTTTCTTTTGTTATGGATGAATATGCATTCTCTTACACACCTGAATGCGAAGCAATAAATAATTCGATTGTAGACTGGATTCTAAAATGGAATCTGTACCACAACCAAAATTAACTTTAAAATTCCGAGTCTCAGGTGCACGTCTTGAGGATGAATAGTACCCACTATATACAAACTAATAAGCCAATTGAGTGGTGGTCGTTATATAGAAGGAGTCGTTGAAAGGTCTACTAAAGTATTAATACATTAATCACACAGACACCACAAGATGTTGTTGTTGTTACTAGTCCTTCGCTGGCTAGCGACAGCTAGACAGCTTCCATGAGTCCCCACACCCTTAAAAAATCGAGGGCCTGCAAAAGGATCAGTCTAAAAAAATTCCCTGGTGAGCCGAAGACAAGACAGAATGTGTTCCGGAGTCGCACTCTCCACTCCACACTTGGAGCATACCGGAAACTGCTTAACGCCGTATCCATAAAAACAACCTCGCAAGTGGCCACTAGCAAATCTAGACAATGCCGTCTGATAGGCTCTATCACAAGAGAGGCCAATAGATCCACCAGGGCTGTCCCGCCTATACCATCCATGGGGTGGAGGGACCCTCCACACCTTTAAGTCCTTGATTTTCCTGATGGAGAAAAGTTCATCAAATGTGAGGGAGGAGTCAGAACGAAATGGTTCCGCTGAGCCTCTCTTCGCCAAGTCGTCGGCAATCTCATTTCCAAGGATATCGACATGGGATGGAATCCATTGCAGGTGCACCTCATGTGCTGGACTGAGGAGTCCAAACATGTTCAAAATGGAGATGCCAGTACGATCACCGACGTTATTCCAGTCTCGCAAGTGTTGTATAGAACTTCTACTATCCGATAAAATCCAGATAGCTCTGAAATTGTCCTCCTCCAAAATGGCCTCAAGATGTAAATAGCCAAATAAAAAGGTTTTAATTAATAAAATTAAAATTACTCTAAACTAGCGGTCCCCAACCTTTATATGGCTACGGACCACCAAATTCAAAATTAGGCAAATCAGAACCACACTTTATAATGTTACTATAAGAAATTCAGACATCAAATATTATTTTGATATTAAATGTAATTCAGCCATTAAATATATTATTCTTTTGAATTACTTTATTAATTAGAAATCAACTCAACTTAACTTACATTATTTTAATTAGGTAATGAATTAACTAATGCTAGATAAATTACCCTAAGTGATAGAAGTGATATTTGATATTGTATTTTTTTTTAATAGTACTTGTATAAAAGAATGAAGAAATTAAAGTAAAACCTTTTCAAAGCAGTGGAAGGACTAAATTTACTGTTTATGGTTTTCAAAAACGCAATACAAATTTAACTCACACAATATATCAGTAGCCATCTGTTGGCCAGATTTTCGTTGGCGATTATTAAATCCTATTTTGTTATCTGCTGAAATAACGTTTCTCGTAAAACCAAACCCTTGCTGTCATTCTCCAACATAGCCACATGCGATTTTTATTTTGTTATAAAGACTTTTCATCATAACGATCTCTTGTATTTGTCTAGTACGACGGTATTAAATCGAGAGTATCCCAACTAAGATATCAGCATCTTCATGAAAGTTGCAAAAACGAAAGTTTTATGCAAACTAATGCTGTTAAAATTCAGCATTGAAATAATTGAAGGGAAAATGCAGGCTATTAAAATATTTTATGCTGATTTTGTTTAGTTTGGGTTGCTGTATAACAACCAAACGAATCGCATACTTTGCACTGCATCGTTTTAAGAACCGCGATTGGAAAATAGAAATTTCATCATTTGAATTTTGAGAAAAACATCTTTAGTTTTCTCAAATAATTGATACACGTCCCCAAATCTGCAAACGATTCCGAAATTCAACACCTGAGAAACCTCCACCCCCTAAAGATGTACGAATCCCAACCCCTACTCTCCATCACATCCTCATTATTTCGACGATCCACGTAGATCTTCCACATCAAACACCGCCTCCCCCCATACGAATCCCTGCATTTTTCCAGCACCTCTCAACAAGGCGATGTCTCTCTCTCTCTCTGTCTGTCCTGCGATGCGTATTCAACTAATTGGAAGAGCAGGAGAGGTTTCCATATGCAGTTTTATGGATTCATCAGTTATCACTCTACAAGAGAATCATCGGGGGGTGTAAACAGGGACGACGACACTCCCCCTCTCCCCCCGCCCTGTCCTTCTGAAGCAACATGCACGTGTGTTTGCTTTGGTTGGCATGGCGACAATTGCGATATCCGATTGATCGATACGCAATTTCTCGGGGTTCTTGAGGTATTTCTAAGATTTCCATTGGTCCTCGTCTGTGGATGGAGAGAGGAGGGGGGAGGGGAGTTGTGTTTTGGGGGGTGTATCTTTCTTTGTACACCCCCATTAGAAAACGATAATGTGTAGGTAGAGAGGGGCAGAAAACAAGATTATTGTTTGGGGTTTATTTCCCCTTTGGCGATGGGGGCGATGCTTCGGTTGCGGCAGGGGTGTCGTAATGTGTTGCTTTCATTGAATTTCAAAGCCAGAAATAAGGAAGTCTTATAAATGATCTCTTTTCATATTTTAATGATTATAGCGCGCTTTCGCCTTTCATGCAAATATGTAGAGGATATGAGAAGTAGGCTTCGGCGATGGTGACATTTTGCAATCGCGATTAATCGCCAGCCAAAAATCGGTATTTTCATACTAATCTATATTTCCCTATTAATGGATATTTCCGATTAATCGATAATTCTTATATATAGGTGTTTTATATGCTTACATAGGCTGCAGCCTAGGGACCAAACGCCCGAAAAAAAGTTAACTTGCGGTAAAATTATTTATTTATGTATCAGAGAACAGTAGAATGTATAATATTCTAGGACTTAGAACGAAAATATTTCTGTATGAATTGAATTTAAAAAGCATTACCGACAGTCAAGAGATCCTGAACGTAGCTCAAAATGTTGGAGAAGAATATGGCAATGAATTGGACAACAACTTGGAAAATTAACATAATTAAATTCAAGTTTTTTTATTTCAATGGTTTGGTTTGGTAAATAAACGTCGCACTAGAGCTCCACAGTGGGCTATTGGCGACGGTTTGGGGCCTATCTCGAAGGAAAGGCCCGGGAACAATGCCTCTTATTTTTGAACCATGGTCAGATGATGAGGACAACACCTGAGCTGGCACCCAACGCCTTCAATAGACGTCGGGACTTTGGACTCCGATCAGATTTATCGTGCACCAGTCCCGTATACACGCCGTTCATTTTTTGTGGATGTTCTGGACGACATTCTAGTATTTTGGTAGCGAAGTTGGCAACCCTCCGATCGCAATGTCACTACTTTTTACTATTCTTTAGTCTAGTCCATTGCGAGGTTTTGAACCGGGGACCCTTGGATTCCCAGCTGACGCCTTAATCCACCCGGCCACGGAGGCCTCTTTTATTTCAATGAATTCATCGAAAAGGTGAAAAAGGAACTGTCAACATCGATGAGGGTGCCGATGTACAAACTTCTAAGGGAGAACGTAAGGGAAGTTTTCCTAACTTGGAAGTGGCACTTTAAATATATTTGTCAATGATGGTTATACCGGGGGAGAAGGGGGGGGGGGGCACCACATATTCAGCCTATGGGCCCACCAACTCTAAATCCGGTGAATAGGTAAATGGAATAATTTGCCTGAAGAGGTGGCTAATTTGCCAGGAGAAGGAAGGTTTAAAAGACAATTAGATCGGCATTGACGGATGGTTAGGATGCGCTAAACGATACCTGCCCTGCTGGGCTTAGAGCCTGTAGTTAGTCATCATTGTTTGCATTTGCATATGCATGTGTTTCCCTTTCCTTTTTTAATGATGTGCAGCTTGGGGACACGAACTGGAACATTTCGAATAAATGCACTGGCAGAGCACTTTATAAATAACCAACAATAAAACTAAAATTTCAAAACAACCAAGTCCTTAAATACAAGGCTTTTTTTTTCATTAGTTTGTTGACTGTGCGACGTTCGCTGCTCTAAATAACGATGTTTGCACAAAGAATTATCTTATTTGCGCGAATCTTTTCGATGACTTAAAAGACTTTATTGATCGTTCCCAAAGACTACAACAATAATATCTCTTCGGCGCCCAAATTCCGTTGCTAATTTAATTAAAAGGAACATAAGCTGTTTTTTACGTTAAAAACACAATTCCCTGTTATTTTATTTTCCCTTTTGTGTATTAGCCAAGAGAAACGACCGTCGATAACAGGCAACTAAAAGGAATAATTTATGATAATTTACTTATTGTTATTTACATATATTACTTTATCTATTTTTACATTACTATTATTTTTATTTATCTGCGATTTTATTTTCTATAATGAAATCAATTCTAAACACTGGGAGCTCATAAAGCGTCTTTGAAAATGTCTCGATTGTAATACTCACTTTTATTATGGTATTTTCAAGCATTAATATTTATTTCGTCCGAGTTCCGATGTTAGTTTATCATTAGCGAAGGACATTGATTCGTAAATTCGCAAATGATGAACTACCATTTTCATTACAGAAACATTTATGAAGGAATATTGATGAGATAAAATGTGGAATATTTTATAATTACTCTTTATATTATATGAATTTCAACTACGAACTATTCGTGAGCGGGTCTAAAATGTAAAAACATTTAATAAAATAATCTTTATAAAAAAAAAGAGCATCGACTTTAAGAAAAATGCGCTAAAAAGTGAAAAATAATTTTTAATTTAACGAAGTTGGAAATTTTGAATTATTTTATATTCATTTTATACTTATTACAACAGTTTTAAATCGGCGCCAAAATTTAGGTATGTTTTTTGTAAATTGACGCCAACTTCAAAAAGTTGTAATAAGCATAAAATTTATATGAAATAATTCAAATTTTTTCAACTTGTTCGTAAAATTAAAAACTGTTTATTTTCTCGATCCGGTTTAATAAATTCCCGGTAAACAAATTTATATTCTCTCATCAACGTATATTGTAAAACAATCCCTTATCCAGGCTAATAAATGCCAGTGGAACGAAATGTCACTGTTGCACAATCTTTATTTTCAACAATGAAAATATTTTGAAATCTGAGAAAGAGTTTTAAAAGTTCGGTTAAACGATATCTCAGGATATATGACAGCCGGATAACAGATTAACCGGTTTTTTGCATTATTTACTTAAATGGATTTTTCTTTATCCAACAAAAAAAAAGAATCTTTGAAATCGGATTTTTTTTATAAATTGTTCGGATAATTTAGAATTCCGGATAGCTAAATGTCGGGTAACACGATATTTTTTTTAAAGGTATACCCAAGCGATACATCCTTAGAGAGTTGTAATATTAAATAGAGAGCGCCTTCAAAACCAGACTCTCGTAAGGCCGCGGTGTCAACATTGAAAAGAAAAACTCACATTACGTGGTTATAGCGCTGCCACAATTGGCGTTCAGACTTCTGCAGGAGTTTCAAATTTGGCGCACTTTCTTCTCTTTTCTGTCCGTATTCAATTTCTTAACATATATGTACGTATTTACTTATTTTCAAACAATATGCGCTAAATATTTCCTCTTCATTAACGAAACGAAAATATTTTATTTGTGTTCAATACTCGAAGAAGAGAAACTCTTTATATTTTTCAGGTTTTATTGCTCATATTTTCTTATTGAAGTATACAAAATAACAATTGAAAGAACTTCGCTTATGGTACATTTTTTACATAAAAACGTAATGCAATTATTTCAAAACTACAAAGTAAGAAAAATCTCCTTAATATATCTGTTAAACTCCCTTAAATTGTGCCACTCGTTAAAAAAAACGATATTTAAATACAAAATTAAACACAAAACCATATTACAATACTTCGATCTCGTTTAGTTCTTAAAGTCGCCAAGGCCTGCCAAGTAATATTGGCGCATGAATGAATTGGCATTTCCACATATCACTTGGTTTCAATGATGGACACACGGAAATCAGCATTTTTATTCCTCTATTTGTATCATTACTCTATGTACATCCTCTATTCAACAAAAAGAATTTTCTAAATATCCGAATTAGATCAGAAATCTCGCGCGAACACACATTAAAATATAAAAAAAAACACGTTACAGTCGAATTGATAACCCGTCTCCTTTAGCGCGCTTTGGCGGTAAGTTTGCGCGCTTTAAGTCACTAAAAATTGAAAAGAGCTTTTGTTTCCTAGATGCAACACAAGCCATTTTAAAAACAAAAGCCGCAAAACAGAAACCGAAATGTCTTTCTTCTTTGTCAAAAATTTTAATGTCATTTTTTTATATAAAAAACAGTTTTAAATCGAAGATTTAATGAAATTTTATTAACTGTAAAATCGTTTACTGACGTGGCATGGGGGAGAAGGATTATAACGTGACTGTGCGTGACATGGGGGGAAGGGGGTGTACAAAAGGATGAAAAATGGCGTGACGTAATAAATGAACGCATTCTCAGAAATAACACTATGATTTTTAAGAATACTAGCAATAGTCAAGACTGCTTTCGTCATATTTCACAATCGTTTCGTCATTGAATCACTTCACTTTTGACGAAACAAGAATCTTCGTATTTTTAACGAAAGCAATTTACTCAGATTTATTTCCGGTGGTTTTGGTTTTTATACGCATATTGCTACAATTAAAAGAACCGTTTTGGAACTGCCGATAGAGCGTTGGACTTCGGAAAGAGAGAACCGCGGTTCGAATCGGCCCGTCTATATTTATTTGAAATCGTCCTCATTTAAGGGGGTCCGATACCCAAAATTCGCAAAAAAAGTCATTTTTTTTTTATATTTGAAAAATAATATTCAAACTTATCTTAATAACTCACAAAAAACTGCTTCAAAAAATTCCTATTACTTTTTTAGTTATGAATGTTTTAATGATGTGTTCCTATAACATAGTTGTATCATATGTAAACTTTAAAAGCAAATATCTCTGTTTGTGGTTTTGAAATTTAATGAACACTAAAAATGCTAAGGCTTTTTTACTATTATACTTAAAATCATAATGTTTGTGTGTATAGCAAGATAAATATATTTTAAATAGATGTATGCATTCAGATTTCCTATTTTTACCATAATTTGTTTTTTAAAACCACTTAAAATGGAATATTATTTTTTTTCGTCAATTTTTTTTCCAAAATGTCTAATATATTTTATTTTTTTAAAGTGATGTATCTGAATCAAAATTTGAATGCATACATCTATTTACATATTATTCAAGATCTTAAATAAAAAAAATTGCTTCAAAATATTGAAAAACAAAAAAAGAGTAGGAATTTTAAATTGTTAAAAAATTTACTAAAATTTTAATTTAAAAATAAATGTGCAATTTAAAAAAAAAATTGAGCGTCTTAAAATGGTTTTTTATGCATATTTAGAAAGAGAAAAAAAATTGGATTGTACAAGTATAAAAATAAAGAAAAAAATGTCGAAGGTATCGGACCCCCTTAACCTTCGAGCATGAATGGTCTGTAGTAGAGAGAATATGACGTCATAATCGCGAAGCCCACCTATCAGAGCGAAAGGCCTATAACACATGCCATCTCTTCAAAATTATGAATTAAAAAATACTCGCGATTGGCTTATGAATTGTGAAATGTGTAACAGTGAAAATTTATGAATGGAATAACGTAATTAACCACGTGTCTGAGGCCATACTTGTTGGCTTCCTTTTGATGTTAGAGTGACGTTATGACTCCTCTACTACAAAGGATCCATGCTCGAGGCATTTAACACGAAATAAATTTCATGAAAAAACGACAAAATTAAATTTCTCAATTTGACGAAATGTTTAATCGGGGGCATAGCCTGCTTCGTCAATAATGACGAAAGTTTCTTCAGAAATCAGCACGCATTTTTAACAGCGCGCTTACCTTATATTATCCCACATTTCATTCTTATTTCGTATCGAGAAGAAATTGAGAATTTTTATAAATCTTTCGGTTTTTCTGTTGGACACCTCAAACCTTGACATTCGATTGCAAGAATGAGACCACACACCCTTTGGGCCGGGGCGGGCAAAAGATACAAGAAACTATTTGGAACATTGGAAGAAAGTATGTCACAGAAGCATTTATATTTCCCACATTTTTACTTTGTTGACCACTCCCCCGTAAGATTGGATTATTTAATCGTTTTTCTGCCGCTAATCGATATTCGGATTTCCAATTAACAGTGAAAGGCATCGAATTGTTAAAGTATTTGAAGTACATTTTTTATTTTATGTACCTACTAATGGAATTAAAATCGATCGTGGTTTTTAAGCAACAAAATATGAAATAATAGGTTATTTAATTGAATTTCGACATGTTTTTTTTTGGTCGATTTTTCTTTTTCATGCAGCCTACACAAAGCAAAAAGTTTTTATTAAAGGAATTTAGCTTATCTTAAATGCATGTACCATATAAAGTAATTGCATTGAGTCAAATGCTTAAAAACTGCTATTGTTGAAATGGTAGGTGAAAGAACGGAAACCTGAAACAACTTTAAAATGGCTAAAAAGTTAAATATTTTATTTTAATATTGATTTATTTATAAAAGATATTTTAACTCCATCAGTAACTTCCTCGTGTTATAAGTCATAGAATTTGCTAAAAGTGAATCGGATCAGACTGGTTCAAGTGTACGGCTCGAGTTTTATTAATTGCAAGTACGGAATTATTCTCTATCGATACGGAATTCTTTCCTATCGATTCCTTATTGATACAGAATTCTTCCCTATCGATACAAAAAATTTCCCTATCGATACAGAATACTTTCCTATCGATACAGAAATCTTTCCTATAGATACGGAATTATTTCCTCTCGATACAAATTTCTTTCCTATAGATACGGAATTCTTTCCTCTCGATACAGAATTCTTTCCTATCGATACAGAATTCTTTCCTGTCGATACAGAATTCTTTCCTGTCGATACAGAATTCTTTCCTGTCGATACAGAATTCTTTCCTGTCGATACAGAATTCTTTCCTGTCGATACAGAATTCTTTCCTGTCGATACAGAATTATTTCCTATCAATACGGAATTCTTTCCTATCGATACGGAATTTTTTCCTATCGATGGAGTTATCGTACGTTGGCCTCATAAATTTAATGAAAAAATGTGCTTTTGAAAAAGAATCTGTTAAAGAATGCTCCTAGCGACATATCCTTCCAAACAAAAACAGAACGCTCCCTTCGCAATGATTGTATAACGGCTCTCTAAGTTGTTTGGTGCGAAGACATAGCCTTTCAAAGTTAGCAAATTATTTTGTAACCATCCTGCATTTTCACAATTTTAATTAGTAAGATGAGGTAATATCGATTCTAAAAGCTTATAATACTTAGATAACCAATAAACATACATCAAACTCTTTTTTTTTAAGTTTAAAAATATGACAAAACTAATTATATTGTTTTGTTTGCAATAGCTTACATTCCTCGAATAATTTAGAGTTCCTATTTCAAAGCAAGTTCGTACATTTTTCATACATCCCTCTTTTTAAGTAAAAATTTCGTAAAACGTCTATTTTGGGTATCTGCGAAGGTCGCCATCTTTTAAGTGAAGACTGGAGACAAAAAAAAACATCGAGTAAGAAAGAACAACCGAAAATAGAACCGAGCAGAAACTCCAAGGATTTCTCCGACTCTTTATGACTTATTTAATAGCGATTGTTTGGTAATCAACAACTTATTGTTTTCGGCCGTTATTTATTTCTTTTTAAGATAATGCAGTCGCAGAAGACTTGGAATATGGAGATTACAGAAATACTTTTTAAACTTTTTTTTTCTCTAACATTTGTTGACATTTTTTTTACCCACATTGTAAAAAAGTTTGCTTAAAAATGAGTACATGGACGTACTCGTTTTAATTTGAGTACAATTGCATCGTAAATGAGCGATGACGTACTCAAATTTAAGTAATCGTAAATTCGCAAAAATGATCAGTATGGTTAAATATTGCTAATATCAGCTTTTGTTCAAGTTTAATTATCTTACTTACCATTCTTTTGCCACGACTTTTAAACATTACTTCTATTTGTAACTTCTTCACGTCGTTCTGGTAGTACAAATGATAAGATCCTGAACTTCGGTGCGGACGACATGAGGTAAACGGATTCGATTCGATTACCTGTAAGTCCAGGTTGTAATTGTTGAAATTGATTTATGAAGGCAGCCTATGTAGGCAGGCAACTGCTCTTTTTATTTATTTTACTCATTTTTGAGCATGAGCTTTTTCAAACATGAAACTTATGCATTCGGACCTAATATATGCATTGAAAGTAATCAAAAATGAGTTTTACTTATACTTATTTTACATTATAATATTACATTTTACTTATTTTAAGTACCCATTTTTAACAGTGTGCAGTAATTTCTCTCTGCTTTTAAACGTTAATGTACTTATGATTTAAAAATAAATCATACAACTTTACTCTTAATTGAAATTCTCGTTTCAGCAATTGCTTAACCCGTTGCACTTCGATGTCGCCTCTCAGGCGCCAACATAACGGCCAGTTCTTTTGTTTCCCTGTTCTTTAAAATAAACGAGAACAGCATGATCTTCTGTTTAGAACATCAATCTTTTTTCCAACTTGTTCTCTTGCAAATACAAACAGATCAGGTTTTTTTTCACCCTTTTGAGTATAAAAAATATCTGTGGAAAAGAACATAAAGAGGAATAACTGTTCCATAGAAAGAACACAAATCAGTGTTCTTGGAGTGCAAATGGTTAATCAGTTTTCGATAACATAGCAGGAGCCTTCCACTTCAACTGCATTGTTTTTCTCTAAACCTACTGGATGGATTTAACACAAATCAATTATTTAGAATAGGATCATTTATATTAAAGTTTGGGAGAGAGTAATTTTTTAAACTCAAGTTTATGTTATTCGCTTTCACTTTGAAGAACAGATAAAAAAATAACCCGCCGTTATTTTGATGACTTAAAGGCGACATTCGAGTGTAAACGGTTAATAATATGTTGATACCTAAGTGACGCCATACTTTAAAAAAGTGTTTGATAAAGAACAAGTCAACGACAAAAAAGAGTTTTTTACACTCAAGAACATGCAGTTCTCGTTTCATTTGAAGAATAGGGAACAAAAGAACAGGCCGTTATTTTGATGACAGAGTCGCCACTCGACTTCAAAGAGTTAATCTTTCTAGGCAAAAATAAATCTAAAGTAATATATTCGAATCACAAATTAGATGCGAGGTTCGCACAACAAAAGAATTTAAACTATATCAGGACCGATATTTCCATCCCATTCTTATAAATTGTATTTATATACCACATACCTATATAAATATATATATAAAATTATTGTAGTAAACATGTCTTTCAAAAGTTCTCCCAATATTTCGGATTTAGAAAGCTGTGTGAAGATGCACAACATATTTTTTCCCCTTTACCGAGGAAAAAAAATCTGTCGGGGAAAAACATATTTTACGAAACATAAACTAGCGCAAACAGGTGTTTAGTTATTTTCGAAATTGAGGTAAAAGGTATTGAGGTTCTTCTGTATTTTCAAAAAACAAGAGATAAAAAAAAAATCTGTAAATGGGAGTATAAAAAAAAATAGCAAGGAAAGACGATCATATTTTATATAAGCCTAGCTAGCCGCGCACGACTGATAATTGGACGGCAATTCTCGCTCGGCGATAATCAACTGAGTGACTAAAAAATCACTCTTATTTTAATTGGATTTGACTGGGGGCTGCCACAATTCTGATTTCAAAATCGCCAAAGTAAAGATGAAAAATCGCCAAACTCGTATAATCACAATCCATACAAAATCGCCAAATTGTCGATTATTTGCCAAAGTTATTAAGATCGCATTTCCTTTAATTTTAATGAAGTTGACGTAAAGATTCTACCGTAAAAACGTTTGAATTATTAGAATGATTTTCATTAAAATTGCAATAATTAAAAAAAAAATATGATAGAAATTAATTTTATTCGTTGAAGAACTTTGTGAATACAAAAATAAAAATATGCATTAATCCTTTGCTGTCTAGGCCCTTTTAGATCGGGCGAACCAGCAACTCGGGACGACTTTCCGCATATTTGATGAAATCCTTAAAATCTGTCTCTCGACCTCAAACATCATTTATACAATTTTTTCGCTATTTCGTTGTAAATACAACAATGATTATATTTCAAGGCTTAAAAATAACAAAACTTCAAATGCTTTATGCAGTAGTGTTAGAGAATGGCGAATGAATAATTTGGGCTATTGACGTGGCAGATTGTGATTATAAAACCCTATTATAAAGCAAGGACTTTCTGCAATGACGATGGAAAATACCAAGAAAATGCATCACAGTTTATTTCAGGTTACTCAAAGAAAATACCGGCGGACGTAAATTCCTAGGAAAGCATTATCCATCATTTTACGCTTTCTTTTTCGATTCGAAAACAACTTCCAAAGTAATCTTCGCCCACTAACAATCAATAAACAACACCTCCGACGTTCTGAGAATGTAGACGGAAGAAAGAAAATAAAACCCAAAATTAAATTGCAAGAGACGGCGAGGGGGGAGGTAAATCAATAAAGGAACATAAAATGAATATAAAAATACTAATAAAACGGTTTTAACCGCGTGTCTACAATAATAAACGGGAACTTTTATATCATTAAAAATAAATTTAAATTCGGTTTAATTTGGCTGCCAGCCGTTCTCGTTTATTATATGTATTTGGGAGATATAAATACGGAATGAGAAAAATAAAATTGGATTTTTCTAAGTCAATGAATATTTAAAATATAAATTTATAAGATTTGTGAAGTTTAAGAATGTGCGATAATGGGATTTTTTTATTAATACAACATAATACGCAGTTTGTCGATTAAGGTGGACGAACTAGTTATGAACTAGCACATGAACCGAAGGAAGTATCTACATAAGTATAATCTTTTAAAGATTGTTCGTTATTTTTCCCAAGAAAACGGCTAATTTTTTTATTTTTAACACGCTTTTATAATATATCACTATGTTGTATATTTAAATATTGCACTTCAATTTTAATCCCTTCCTAAATGATGCACGAATTTGACACAGTGGCGATTCTGGCTATAGAGCATTAGGGACAATTGCCCCTCCAATATTTTCTAACTTACACTACCTAAAATGGATATTTTTCGTTTTAGAAGGTTTTGTTTGATTAATTAACGTCGCACCAGAGCAGCAACAGGGTTTGGGGCCTATCTCGAAGGGAAGACCCGGGAACGAAGCCTCGTATTTTAGAATCATGTTCAGATGACGAGTACAACACCTGAGCTGGCACCCGACACAACCTCAATAGACGTCAGGACATTGGACCCCGATCAGATTTATTATGCACCAGTCCCGTATACACGCTTGTATAATTTGTTGGATGTTCTGGACGACTTTCCAGTATTTTTGTAGCGAGGATGGCAACCCTCCGATCGGAAGATCAGTACTTTTTTACTTTTCTTTGTCAAGTCCATCGCAAGGATTCGAACCAGCAATCCTCCGATTACTAGCTGAACGCCTTTATCCACTGGGCAACTGGAGGCCCTCGTTTTAGAAGGAATTTTTTTTAATCAAATAATTCAAAACCCGATTTCTTTTATATCACACTTTTGAAGAATTTTTGGAAATTCTACTTCTTAATTTAATGCCACAGGCAGTTTATATGGACAATACTCGATGGACAATACTCCCACCCCCCAAGACTATCGTTAGCACAATTTACTGCGAAAGATTATAGGTGCAATAAACTTCCTTACACGGAAATACATAAGTATTTTTTTTCTTCTTTATTTAACTCTTCCATATTTTGTTCGGTTCTTCTGAATAACTCGCTAGATATTCGAAAAAGGTAATGATATGTTATTAAAGATCGACTTCAAAATAATTCCTTCTGAACTGTTCGCGCCATAATTATATCCCTAAAATACGAGTTATTTAATAGATCTGCATTAATTAATGATAAAAAATAATTAATAATAAAATATGATATTTTTTATTAGTAACAATGATGTATAAAACTTACAAAACAAGTTTAGAGTATAATGTTCCAATAATAGGAATTTTTTTTACCAATAATTGCCTCTTCCGAAAATAAATCCTGGATCCGCCCGTGACTTGAAATTTAGCATACTTCCGCAATTCGTATGATAGATAATAAGGTATTTGGTACAATATTAATTAATATTTGATGCTATTTAATTCCGAGTTTCATTTTATATTGAAAGATTGGATAGTGACAAATGTTGAGCTCGTATTATCAGCACAGTACAATGGTCTCATCACGTACGTTGTGAAAATTAATTTTCTGAGGGGGCGGATTCTCGGAGAGCATTGCGATATAATATTCGAAATGACGATAAACTATTTAAAATTTCAATGGGTTTTCTAAATTACTAATATTATAATATTTTAAAAAATAAAAGCGTTCATTACAAGTATAAAAAAACAGACTAAAAAGTTGGGTTGAGTTTTCAATTATTGTAACTATGTTAAAAATTACAACTAGTTTTTTCTATTGCAAAGCATTTGATCAGAAATCTACCAAACTTTTTTTTTCTTCTTTCCAAACTTTTGTAACCCCCTCTCCTCCCTATTCTTAGTTTTAACCATTTGGATTTCCCCCCTATTCTTTAAAATGAACGAGAACAGAATATTAAAAACGTTGTTCAAGCTTAGTCACCTTCTAACCCCAAAACAGAAAATCCTTTTTGCCATTTGGAGAGGAAATATTTTTGGGGAAGCAACAAAAGCGGATGTAACCGTTCTGTGAAAATAACTATGTTAGACATTAGATATGAAGCCGCTGTTTCATAAAAGCGAGCGAAGTCTTTTCAATGACTTTGAATTGCCTCAGAAACTTTGTTATTAGTGATTAAAATATTAAACTCTAAAAATTCCTATGAATGTCGAGACCATATTCAGATTAAAGAACTGGTGTTTAAAAATAGATAAATAAGCATCATTTTAAAGTGTGTATGAGTAGCCCAAGATGCAAAAGCAGCTATAATCTCGAAAATCGACTCGTCGATATAACTGGTTTGTTTCTCAATGCTGTTTTGAAGTTTTTTCTCGAAGTTTTTATAAATAACTGGTTTCTTTCCTTCATTGTAAGGTAAAAATTAAAGCTTAAGTGATAAAGTAGATAATCATACCAAAATACCATTTTAGGAATTTTGGGATATTTGGGCTACTCATACACTGTATAAAAAAAGGTGCTTGAAAATGAGTATCTATGACTACTCGTTTTTATTTAAGTATAATTACATCGTAAACGGGCGTGAAATACTCAAATGCAAGTAACCGTACTTTCTCAAAAAGTAGCAATGTGATTTAATATTTCTAATCTCAGCTTCTGTTCAAGCGATGTTATTGAAATCTGACAAACTTAAAATAGTAGTTCAGAAGATGGTTTTACACATTATTTGATGTCGATTGCTTAAATAGAAACGTAGTTATTACAACTCAATTACACTACTTCCCATTCTTTGGCAATTTTTTTTTATATAAATATGTCTTCTGTTTATAACTTCTTAATATCACCATGGTAGTTTAACGGATAAGGTAAGGTACTGGACTGTGGCGCTGAGGATCTGGGTTACATTCCCGGTAAGAATTGGTTGCTATTGTCGATATTTATTGAAAGTGTTTTATGAAGGCAGCCTATGTAGGCAATCGTCTGCCCATTTTTGCCCATTGTACTCAATTTTCTGTACATGTTTTTTCAAAATTGAAACTTATGTATTCGGAGCCATGATAAACATCGAATGTAATAAAAAATAAGTATATTTTACTTATTTCCAAATTCCTATTTTTAACAGTGTATATTCTCATATACCAGCACGTGTGTTGAATCTAAATTAAAAATATATACATTATCTGGGTGACATTGAGCCAAACCTACACATTTCTCTGCACAACCATACAGGTAATAGACATTTTTTGTTGTTGAAATCGAAGAATTGAACTAAAAATATTTAAAACTACTCAAAGAGAGTGCAGCAACTTCATTGAGCAATCGTTTGCTTTAATGAAGTTTCCATTTCGGAAAGTTGCCGTTTTGAGTAACTGAAATGTTGTCGATCGACGGACACCCCAACTCAAGGACACCCTTAAAAAGACATTTTGATTGTCTTCCCCACGCGACCTTCCTCACCTGCAAGGTCACCACGGATCGTGTTTTGACACCTTTTTCCTTCTTCTGCTCTTGCTCCACCACAGAGAGAGAGACAACCACTCTCACTTGTGATGAAAGGGGTGACCTAATTACCGTCACATTGGGTTATCGCGATCAAAATTTTATGACGTCACTTTGCGTGAGCTTAAAAAGAATAGAATAATAAAAAAGCTATTTAAGACATTTCGTGGAGTGATCTATCAAATGATGGCAGTGGCGCCGGAACCGGTATGGCAGATACAGTAGCTGCCATACCTATTTTCATCTAAATAATATAGTGTAAAAATGAGTCTACAAGGAATGGTCAAATATTTGTACGAACGTGAGGTTTCTTGTTTGCCATACTTCTAAAAAATAAATTCCGTCGCTACATGGGTGTCCTTCAATCATTCCTCCATCCGACTCACTGTGAAGGGGGTTCTGTAGTAATCACTTCACATACACGATACTTTCCTTTGGACACGGGCAATTGCTTTAGCTGCAATACTATCAAGTGGACATTGCTTTAGCTCGGCATACGCCGTAGCATACGTCTTCTAAATGCCTAGCGACGGCATTGGTGACGTGACCAGATACAGCTTTTACCTCACTTCTACGCGACACTTTCTCTCGGGCTCGAGCACTTGTTTTTGTACGAGAGGTATATAATGTGGAGTCGTAGCTAGGATTCTCAGTTGTAAGGTTATTGATGAAAATGATAATATTTATAATGATTATGTATTTTATTTATTAAACCAAAAACTACTTCGAGTCATGTTCGTGCAAATAAGATTATCGGAGGTTTAGGCCAAAACTGGCACGAAGGTATAGATTTTTCATGGGGGGGGGAATGGTTCAGTGACTGAGCAACGGATTTATTTACATAACTTATTTATCTCCCTCACTGGGGGGGGGGGGGAAATCCTCTCCCAAAATCAACAAACACACCCATTAAAATTTTTTAAAAATCCCCCTCAGCCACTTTTTTCTCAAAAAATATTTATTCAAGAAAACAGAAATATGTTTTGCCAGAAAATATCGTAACAATAACAGTTCACATTTATTCGTCTGGCGATCTTTTCCCTTTGTCGCCGAGATCCAAATGCTAGATAATGAAACACGATGACGTCATGTTAGGCTTTTTTACAGACAAAAATGACCTCACAACATGTTTTTTTGAAGCGTTCTGAAAACTATACCCCCGGAAAATATCAGGTCTTCTCTCACGCAGCTCGGCAAGTATTGCACTAGAAATTAAAAATGTTCAAATTTTTAAAGTATTTTTTACGATTTACAGTAATTTGGTTTATAATTTTTCTTCTTGACTTTCAATATTAGGAGTTTGAACCCCCTGAAACTCTTTACCTACACGTGCCTGGACCAAATACGAAAAGCAAGTTTAATTCAAACTACTTAACACGTTCAGTGCGGACAGTCAAATCCGCATTTATCCGCAAGTACGACAAGGGATCAATTAACTCCGTGGAATAACTATCCACAAGTACATCAAGGGGTCAATCGACCCCGTACAGTTTCCTTACTTAGAACGTGTCCTAGAACCTTGAAAATTAATAATTTGGGAAAAAAAATATTTTTACTCCATAGTTGTAAACCAGTATTCTACGGTAGCAGGCTATGAATCGATTCATCACGTCAAATGTGGCACGGGGTCATTTTACCCCCTGCTATTTTTATATTGAATTTTGAGAGATTAATGGACTTTATAACACACAACCATACTGTTTTCAACTCTATGTGAAGATTCAAAGCTAAATCAGCTGTAGAAATTTTTGAAAGTTTACCTCCCACATGCTCAGCATATGGGAGAGTCAAATGAGGGGTCAATGGACCTAGTACCGCCCGAAATGTGCAAAAGAATTTAGACGATTAATACTAAATGTCATTTTTTGTGTATGATAAGTCTTGTATTACTATCCCTTACAAAAATGATACATGCCAGCCTATAGGCTTTTTAAATTTGAAGAGATTAGTGTTAAAACTGTGTAAGTCTATTTTTGGTTAAATTAAACTAGTAGTAGTAGTAACGCAGGACACACTGATCTTTGCGGTTACCCATAATAAAATACGAGGCTTCCGTGGCCGAGAGGTTAAAGGCGTCAGCTGGGAATTCGAATATTCTTGGTTCAATCCCAGGCGATGGACTTGACAAAGAAAAGTAAAAAGTAGTGATCTTGTGATTGGAGGGTTGACTGCTTAGCTACAAAATACTAGGAAAGTCGTCCAGAACATCCGCAAAAATTAACGGCGTGTATACGGGACTTGTGCACTATAAATGCGATCGGAGTCCAAAGTCCCGACGTCTATTGAAGGCGTTGGGTGCCAGTTCAGGTGTTTCCTCGTCATCTGACCATGGTTCTAAAATAACGAGGTGCATGTATGAATGTGCGTGTGAATGTGTTTCCGGGTCTTTCCTTTGAGATAGACCGCGAACCGTCGCCAATAGCCCACTGTCCTGCTCTAGTGCGACGTTAATTAACCAAACCAACCTAATAAAATACGATATTTTTTCGTACTTACAATAAACGCATAAAGTGATGGAACGTTTTACTTATAGAAGAACAATTTACAGACACTACCACATGGTCGAAACCAGCTCTTACGCCACTGAATCTCAGCCGGAATATGGCAAACCCAAAAAGGAAAAGACAAAGAACGGGAATTATGAACTTAAAATCCTATTCGCAATAAAATGCCCGCATATCTCTAATCAATACTCTCCTTCCCGCCTTTTGTTTCCCTTGGAACGCAGAAGCTCTGCAGAAGGCAAATTGGTCGGAAACAAACGTAATTCTTCTGCTTGTCCCCCCCTGAAATGCGTTCTGCCGGCCGCGGAGACGAGCCTTTAAGGAAACCTACCAATTGCCGAACGAGACACTCCGTGAATAAATGAGCCGTTTCCATGGAGACCGCCGTAGCCATGGTAACGGATCCCAGAGAGGAGCGGTGTTTACAATGGAATAAAATTACGTTTTAAGATGCCATTTGCCGGAATATAATGAAGCCTTTTTAAAATTCAGTGATCGCTTCTATTTCGGTAGCGGTTGGGTTTTAACTGAGGGGGAGTGGGAGGAGGAGGAGGAGGGAGGGAGGGGGTGAAATTCGTTTTGATAAAAGAATAATTGAATTGCGTATTGAGTTCTTGAGTGTTCGTTTTTTTTCTTCTAACTTCTGCAGGTTTTTATGTTGGAAGTTTAACTATTTTTGTGGATTAATTAGTGTAGTTAAATATTGTTTTTTTGTGTGTGGAGGAGCAGGTTTTGGATGATTTGAAGGTCAATGAAATTTATTAATTGAATAACGTAGATGCAAAACAGGATATATCCAAAAATTCATTAAGGGAGATTTTGGCATCAATAGGCGCTTTATAGCTGTCTTCAATTTTAAAATATTAAAAAGGAGCAAAATTGGTTATTTACTAATAAAAATTAAAACATTTCATACAGCAGCAAATGTAGCTATATGCACGCTGGATACAGATGCAAAATCAGTTATATCCAGCGAACGTGAGCGGCAGGGAACGTGAGTTTGGATTGGTTAGAATCAGTAGCGTAGCAATTTAAAAACTAAGAAGGAGGGGGGGGGGGGGGGGGCTCAACTATGTTCCATGCGCAGAATAATTACCAATACAAAAACAAACGATAATTGCAGTTATGTTATTTAGTAATTAGCTATTAATTAAAAATTGTTATTTATCGATGATTTGTTAATTACCTAGTTAATTGCATAAATTTCTTAAGGAATGAACAAATTTATTATTATTAAAACTTAAAATAAACATAATTTTCATAAAATGTATGAAAAAATTTTGTGTTTAGCATCTTATTTGGGACTCGAAATCCTATTGGGAGGGCTTGAAACCTTCCCTCTCCTACGCCTATGGTTAGCATGTGAATATAGCGGGTCTTGCTTCTTGAAAAAAAATAAGATGGCGCCGCATACATTTTCAAAACCAATTAAACCTTACATCCTGTTGCAGAACAAATAATGTAACAAAAATTTAGATCATAACTTAATCTGGAAAATTTACACATTTTAGTACTTTTTTTGCTTTATTTCTTACAATAAAAAATATTATTCCATGAACAATACTAAAGTTTTGACAGTTCTTTTTCATGATTTGCTCAAAAAGTTAAAAGTGCATATAGCTGCTTTTGCATCTGGGCTACAAAATTACAGATTGAATAAACGAGAAGGAATTATTTTTCAATGATTTAAAATTCAAATTCATTTCTCTGTCTACACTTTTATCTTTCTTTCCATGATTTATTTATTATCAATAACAGAGTTTTCGAATAGGTGAAAACATTCCAAAAAGTGTTTTGTTCAAAATTTTAATAAATTAGATTATTACATCAACGATTTCACCATCAAGTTTTTATACAGAACTAATCTATTTTATTCCTCGAAAACACATTTCGTTCCATCGCCATTAATTTGCAAAGGTCGGAAATTGTAAGTGAGTGAATGAACTTAAGAAAAGTTATTTACGTTTTTCCACGAATCGCCTTAATTTGACAAAACAAAACACGTTTTTAATGTTTACCCTCCTCAATTATAAATAAGGCATAGAATTTCATAAAAACCTTCTTACTAGAACTACGCAAACTGTTGTTCCCGACTCCACAGAAGTCCACATAAAACCAGCATTTTGATAATAATTGTTATTTTTAGAAGAAATGCAAAATAATATGTTTCGGGTACAACGAATTCAATGCCAAGAAAATTATAAAAAGTTTTTCTTTTCGGAACGATCTTTAATGGGTCTCAAATAAAATCGAGGAATACACGAGTTCAAAGTCGTTTTTTTATTTAGTAAAAAAACTTTTATTTCTCTAAATGTGTGTGGTGATTTTGTTTTTGTCATTAGTTTACATGCCGTATAACTTCGAAACTGTATTCCCTTCTACAAAACTTGGGCACAATTTCTTGATTGACTGCGAAATTAGAAAAAGTTGTTGTCCATCCGATTCAAAACTGCACTACTTTATTTTAGTTATACATATGACTAACAGTTTAATAATCAAAAATATCCGCAAATATTACGAATCATTTTTATTTTTCTAAAAAGATAGAAATTCATTTGGGAAAACAATGCACTTAAACTCACGGAAATTTAAATTAGGAAACGCATCAGTACTCTAAACTCGAATAAATTTTATGATATATCTTATCAAAGATCCTCATCACTATTGTAAATTCTAAAAATAGAAAAGGTAAACACCTGTTTCTAGATATGTAGATTCATTCATTCATTTTACAAGTCTCACCATCTCCATTTCGAAAGAATTTCGTCACTGATTGTTATTCCACTTTGAGGAGATATTCATAACAGGTCAAAAACAAATGCGATCCGACATGAGAGTCATACATTCCGGGAATAACATCTTCATGATTTTATGTAGTTTATTGTTTAAACGGTCAGCGACCATTTGAAGAGTCTTACAAAAAAATTAACCCATGATCCATTGAATAGAAATGTACTGTGAACTATCCAGGGGAGTTTACTATTCAGCTGCTCTGCCATTGTTTCCAGAAGTGGGACTACGGGGGTCCGCATTAAGGGGATCGCGGGGTGGAAAACCAATCAAAAATGGTTAAAATGCACTGAATGAAGAGTGAAAGTATCAAGCTTTCAACTAAACTTGGACGATAATTATGAACCGAAAATTTTCACTCATCCCGTACAGTTCGAAGGTCACTAGGGAGTGTTAAATGTACAAGTACACTATTAAAAGTAATTAAACTTCTGGTTATGATGTTGATCTTTTCTATGCATTTGTTGGTTAAATTTGTTTCCATATACTTAGTAATGAAAGGTGAATAAATTTTTAAAAAAATCTCTTTTCATGTTTAAGCAAAATTGAAACGCTCCAAAAAAAGCGAGGGACTTCCATGAGCTTAATGAAAAAAAAAAGAGAGCCCTGTTTATTTTAGCTTTAGCTAATGGTCCGTGGTTTAATGTAATTGGGAACCACTGTGCTATGCTAATTTGAAGTTCTGTTTCGCACAAGGGAAGAAAATACACACTTATACATATTATGTAATCAGGTAACTTGGTTAATTTGCTGTAAGTTGGAATTTACCTACACTACTGGCTAGAAATCTACAGGGTCCTTGAATCATTTAAAAATTTATTATAAAATCAAATAATTGGCGTAAAAAGTTTGATTTCAAATAAAATTATTCTCCCGATGAATAGTATTGTTTTTAGATACTAATAAAAAAAATTAGTTCAAAATTTCGCCATAGATGGCGCTGTACCTTAAAAAAGACCAAGAAGGGAAAATTAGTTACAGAAAATTTATTTGGTGCAATGCTCTACCATTATTTCGATGTGTGTGCCTTTAGCAGCTGTAGCTAGGCTTCGGCGATGCTGACATTTTGCCATCGCGATTAATCGGTATTTTTAAATTAATCAATATTTTCGATATATTTATATTTAAATTTTCAATAGTTCCGAAAAATTTCATATTGCTGATATATCGATATTTTTCTTTGAATATGCACGAGTACTTTAGAATAAACGTAAAATCGAATAATAGTCAAATCATTTAATCCTGAAATCAATTAATCGTCAAATTAAACATTTTATATAATCGAAATCGATGTTTTTTTCCTCTTCTAGAATTCCGATATATATCGAAACATCGCCCCAGCCTAGTTCAGTTAAGGATGGTTTTGTTTCAACCATCTTCACACAGATGGCATTTTCTGGTTTTGATTTTCCGGGACCCACCATGCAGTGAAGGCTTTATACTGAATTTAAGAAATTTTGTACATAAAATCGGTGTTGTGTACAAAATCAGGTCGTAATATGATTGTTGTATTAGCAATATTTTTTTCAATTTTCTGTTAGTATTAATTTATTTAATGAGTCAGGATATACACATATACACTTAGCCATACACTATACGGATTTTTAAGGATAATTCAAAGAATGTTTTCCTAATGTGTATCCTTTTGATAGTGCATATGTGCTTGTGTGTTAATTTTTTTTTGCTAATTATAGTAGAAAATTTAATATTCTGTACACTATGACAATGGTTCCCAATTAGTGTTAAGTCACGGACCTCATCTAAAACTGAAATTTGACCAGAGACCCCCTTTCTACAGAAATTCTTAAATAAATTTTATAATTTCTTTTAAATTTACTCAGTTTTTACTAAGAATATGAATTTATCCAGTTTTTACTAAGAATATGAATTTACCCAGTTTTTACTAAGAATATGAATTTACCCAGTTTTTACTAAGAATATGAATTTACCCAGTTTTTACTAAGAATATGAATTTAACCAGTTTTTACTAAGAATATGAATTTACCCAGTTTTTACTAAGAATATGAATTTACGCAGTTTTTACTAAGAATATGAATTTACCCAGTTTTTACTAAGAATATGAATTTACCCAGTTTTTACTAAGAATATGAATTTACCCAGTTTTTACTAAGAATATGAATTTACCCAGTTTTTACTAAGAATATGAATTTACCCAGTTTTTACTAAGAATATGAATTTACCCAGTTTTTACTAAGAATATGAATTTACGCAGTTTTTACTAAGAATATGAATTTACTCAACATATACATAGAAAAGATAACACTACAATCAGAAGTTTAATTATGTTTCGAGTCTCTTTTGCTAGTTATTTCTACATTTAATTATCCTTCAAACTCGTCTCTTGAATAATCACTTAAATTAGTTATTGCACAGATTTTCGAATTGCATGGGATGATTGAAATCTTTCTTTTTGGTTCATAATCTCGTCTAAGTTGTCTGCAAGTTTAATATTTTCACTGTGAAATAAGTGTGAATATTTAACCTGCTGTGTTATTTGTTTCAAAGTAGAAAAGGCTTGCTTAAATTTATAAGTTGGGGAAAAAGGGATCGAATAAATTAAATTTGCCGCACTTGTTTTTGGACACTTTAAGCTAATTAACTAAAATTCAATTAGTTTCCCCATCTTAAAAAATAAAGTATTTTTCAATGCATTTTAAAATTATTTTCTTTGGAATCCCGTGGATCGCCTAACATCAACGCGCGAGCCCGTGTGGGTCCGCAGAACACCTTTTAGGAACCACTGCACTATTAACTAATATATAAAAATATAACTAATTCATATGTGTGTAGTAAAAAAAAATTCAAAGTTATGCATATTTTATATAATAAAAAACATTAGCCAAAATACATGCTAATAGTTATATATATATAATGCATAATGCAATATATAATAATGTAATTTATAATAATATAATATATAATAGTTTTAACAATTCTTATTCGCAGGTAACAAAATGTATAGATTTAAAATTCCAACAGACAAAAGCAAATTCGCATCGACATCTATAACAATGGAGTTGTTGGCTATTAACTTTGTTTAAAATCCTTATGTGTCGAGATGGTGAAAAGTGATAAGAATGATTCCAAATTTTCCTCTCTGTTGCTTCAGTTACCGCTCGGATTTCATCGACTGAAACTATTCCCGAAATTTGCGGATTCCTCCATGTAAATATGTCTGCAAAATATCAGAAAATGGCGCAATTACATGAATTCATTGATTCATAACCTATGTAGGTTAGAATAAACTTTTGTTTTGAATTGAAATATTTTAGTATGCTACACTGAACTCTTTGTAACTTCTGGAAGGCTCATAATCGGTTCTCTCCACGTGCGCGGTGGAAATTAATTAAAAGCAGCCATACTGATCCCCAACTAATTTCTGAAAGTTATTTAGTTATTTCTTTTAAATATCATAGCGTTGTAGAAATGTTTAATGTGTACAGATATATTTTTTACTAGTTAGAAGTTTTCCGCTTGTCGTGAGAGGGACTTCGTGCCGTTTCGGAGGTTGGGAGGTAAAACTAGGCGACTCTTTTCCAGGTGGTCATATTTCAAGGAGATTACGATTGAGCTGATTAATGATGGAATGGTTTTCTTCGTGTGCATGTGCAGGTAAGTTCTCCCTCGCAATTCGAGGTAAGTATAACTCTTTTCATTATTGTTTAACGTTGTATGTTGTTAGGAGTCCAGGAAAAGGTTCGAGAATTTTTTTTGTATGGTTTTAAGTCACAACGTCGTCTATGAGTGCAGTTAAGAGAATTTAAATATACATATTTTCTTATTCAAATAAATATATTAATATTTGTTAAAACTTCGTCTTTCCAATGTCATACAGATTTATCTTTACATTTAAATTATATATCGTTAATTAAACTAGGTATTGAAAACAGCGGAGGAATGCGTTTTTATTTTTGGATATTTGGTTCAAATTTTAATTAGCAACTTTTTTGTCTCAATATTCCGCTCGTATCTCAAAAAGTAAATTTCCTAAAAATTATGAAATTAAGTCAGTTTGTTACGGAATATTTGAAGAATAAGGTGAATATATTTTCGTTTTAATACGATCAGTATTTTAAATGTTATTTAACGTTAACATCGTAATTCATTAAAAATTGCATGCTGAAGCGTCTGGGTTTCCGCGGGCAGGATCCTTTTATAGCGGCGGCCCGTGGTCGAAAATGTTAGTGCAGCCGGAAGCATGTGAATCCCCCCCTGTTTTCGTCAACCATACATCCTTTGTTATTTACTACTCAAATCAAAGTATTCTTCAATTTTTATGAAATGATAACATGAGGAAAAAATAGAAAACACTTATTTATTGAAAATTAAAGTAATCCTCCTTTCTTTTAAACATGCGAATCGGTCAATTTTAATATTAACTTAAATAACGAAACAACAGCGCACAGTAAATTTATAATGAAAACTATTTCCGTTTGGAGAGACTCTCGAAAATTATCGGTTTTCCCACCCATACCCGCGATTCACGCACGAGCCAATCAGTTTATCGAATACCAAGTGCAGCCCTAATCAGAAAATTCATTTCGGGCTGTATATCACCACACATTAGCAGGAGGCGGGGGGGGGGGGGGTGAATCTCCATACTACGTAGAGCCACGGCAACGATGCAGCCGATTTCGAACTGGACTTTTTGGCTGCATTTTTAATTGAATGGAGTTTTTCCCCTCCTGAATTGTGCATTACGGCAACAGGCTTGCTATTTATCGGATATTTTATTTTCTTACCGTAGAAATTACATTTTTAATTATAATCTTCATTTAAGAAAATTAGTAAAATATCTGATTTTAGTTTTAAAATACAGTAATAAATTTAGGTGCAGCCCGGCTTTACTTGCTGTAGTCCATGGGGCGACACTGCCTTTGTAGGGGGCATGTCTGGTTGGCGGGCAGTAGTTTGGAGACCCCCGTTCTATACAATGCGATAAATTGAACAAGGAAAAAATTATTTTTAATTTAATAATAATTTTAAAACATGTCACCTAAGTAAATAAAACATTAAAAGTCCTGCAATGAAACAATCTTTGAGAAAGGAAACATTTTTCCATTCTTGTCCCCTGCTTCCATTATACAACATTCCCATCGACCATATGGACAAATACAATAGCAAATTATTAAAAAAAACACCTTTAAATAAGAAAAAAAAATCAATTTTCGCGATCGATCCCGAATGATTTAAAGCCCCGGTGTTAAAAAAAAAAAAAACGAACAACAGAAAAGCCGCCAAAATAATAACTACATCGCCAAATAACAATAACATCGTTCGTCGGAATAAAATAATAATAAAAAAAATAAAAGACGAAAAGTAAACAAGATATTATAGGGAGACGAATCTATACACGAACAGGACAGAAGGATGGGGCGGGGGGTGGGGGGAGTTCCAGCGGTCGATTGAGTCTCCATGGCAACGCAGAGGACGATTGAAGGGCAAATACGTAAAGGGGGGAAGGGGAGGAGGAGGGGAAGAATTGAAGAGGAGACGGTAAATGATTAAAAAACGAAGGGAAAAAAGATCGAATAGCTTACTTTTTGCCTTGTTTTTTGGTCGGAATCTTTTCTTATGGGGGAATAATAATAATAATAGCAAAAAGAAAAAAGTTTCATGAAATTCTTGTAAAAGGAATGGCGGCTAGGGAATTCTATTTTTAATGGCCATTACACCGAGGTTTGGCCTTTCTTTAGGCCGAATGGAAAATGGAATTAAAATATTTGGAGAAGGGAAGAAAGAGGAAAAAGATTTGTTTTTCGGTTTGGTCGTCTGTTGCGCATTCTTGAGTGATACCCCGTTTGGGCGCTAGGGCACGTCGTATGGGTTCTGAAGATGCGTATAAAAATAACCTTCATGGGTTTCAGTAAAATTTATAGTCCAGTTTTTTTGTCTTTAATCGACTCTGGTTGATGAAAATAATTTCTACGTTCTTTTTCATTCTTTATTTTTTCTTGTATCTAATTTGTAGATGTTATTTAGAAGAAGATGGGTCTGACCCTTTCCTAGGATGTTGCAATATGGTATAATCAAAGACGTTATTACAGTAAACTATTCATTTATGTACCAAAAATATATTCAAAGGAGCAGGCACGTAGGTAAGAGGGTGATTTGGGGGGTTCAAACCCCTCCCATTGAAAGTCAAGAAAAAAAATCAAATTACTGTAAAAATCATAAAAAACTAGAAAAAATTGCATTTCTCGTACATTATTTCTTGTTGAGTAACATAAGGTAAAACCTGGTATTTTTCGGGGTCTGACCTCAAAAAATAATTTTCAAAAGGCGTCAAAAACATGTTTTGATGTCATTTTTATCTCAAACCAAGCCTAACATGATGTCATCGTGTTTCATTATTTAGTATTCGGGTTTTTTCTACAAAGGGAAGATAACGTCAAACTGGGATGTAAACAAGATGCCCCAAACATATATTATTCTAAACAAGGATTCTCAAAATTTAAATTTGTTCTCTAATTTATTTCCTAATGAGGAGTGCTTTTTACTAATTTTAAAAATTGGTAATGACTGATATTGGTAACGATTCCATAAAAAATAAATGATGTTGCTGTTTCGATACCTATCTGTCAATGTATTCCTGTGTACTTCAATAAAAATTAATAAGTTTTTTTTTAAAAATGAGGGTGAGGGGGGCTGTGAAAAATTTTAGGAGGAGTATTTTTCATTTTTCATGGGGGAGGGGGGGTTGAACCCCTCCCATGAAAAATATATACCTACGTGCCTGCAAAGGAGAATAACGAACTTTTTCGTGAATGTTCCTTTGATGATACATTAAATTTATACAATGTTATCACTATTTTTGTTTAAAGAGTACTATTTAATACTTTAAAAAAAAATTATATTTTTTCGAAATATAAAATATTTCAAACTTGTGTCCTACTACTCGTATTTATTTGTTGAATTTTATCAATGAACATTATTGGCTACTATCTGGAAAAATCTATTTTATCTGTTATTTTTTTTTTCTATTTTGAAGAGCGTTTATTCAAAACGTGCTTCGTCACATTCAGGTGATTCTCGAGAAAACGCAAATAAGATTTCGTACATGCATCCATGTAAGTAATAAATTGAGGGAAAAAACATGCTTTTTTTATCTTTCAACATTGCGATACGAAGAGAATTAGGTCACAGACAAAATCTGGAAAATCGTAAAAGGATCCCTTTCCAAGCAGTTGGAGTGATTGTTTCGTGATTCCTGGTGGCGTTCATGGCTTTGATAGACGCAGTGGCGTTACACAATTTTTTGTTTTTGGATATCGGATATGTCTTTGTACACATTTTTTTTTTATCGGGTATGTCTTCATTATCTGACCACTGTTCACAAATACGATGCATTGTTCCCGGGTCTTTCCTTCGATATAGGCCCCGACCCGTCGCCAATAGTCCAATGTGCAACTCTAGTCCGACGTTAATTAACCAAAACAAACTTAACGATTCGAAATTCTCTACTCGACAGTGCTAAAAATTCCCAGTTCCAACTTATCAACATTTTTCAACTTTTTTTTTTATAAATTAGGTAATGTTAAAACAGTTCTCTCGAAGGTATTGATTCGCTGCACGTATGTTCCAATGTAGTGTCCGTGTTGAGGCCTAATTTAAATTTAATCTGACAAATTGGACAATTTCTAACCTTCCTTCACTTTCATTTGCTAAAAATCTTGCTTTATTTCAGGCTTAAATTTTCTCCTTACTCCGGAATTTTTCAAACTCAAAATTCCCAAATTTTTAGATTTCCGGGGAGGATTCATGCCCCCCCCCCCCCAAAAAAAAAAAAAACTCAGATGCGACGGGCCTGCTCACCGCGCTCACGTGCTCAATGACTATCGAGGAAGTAAAAATACGGATTGATCAGCAAAGTCTACCAAATAGAACTAGATAGATCATGTGTAGGATGACGTTGAAAGACAAATTGTATCGTTACTATCTCCCCCAACAAGCGTTAAGGAATTGAAAACAGTTCTGGGCCGGACTAGGCACTTGTTTGGCGGCTATACAGCTAATTAATAATATCATCCAAAATATGACTAATCATCGCTAGGCTTGCGTGTGTGCAAAAACTAGCTGCATCCTTCATTAAAGTTTTAGCGAATAGTTTTCATTGCTTTATTTTCAGCACAATGTGCGACAACCCGTTTTAGTAGCTAACTTTAAAAAATATATACAGTAGACTCTCGATAACTCGAACTTCGATAACTCGAATTTTTCGATATCTCGAAAAAAATCGTTTTCCCTGCACCTTCATTACTTATTTAATGTAATTTTATCTCTTTAATTCGAAGTTTTTCGTCGTTATTTTCGATAACTCGAAGTTTCCTCACAACTCAAAATCTTGTTTTCCTCTCAAAACTACGGATTTTGCATATATGTAATTTCCATATTATTCTTTATCAGTTCTCTTTCTTATGTGCGTTATCGAAAGAGTATACGTACAATGGATTCCTACCTGTGCCTCTCCTTTTTGTTTGAATGTCGCCAGACTGGATTCCCTGAGCTGTATCCCCTCCTCTTTAAAGCAGAGTCAGTCCAACAAGGAAGATTAATGATTTATCGTCCCTCAAGCCAGCTGGCGTTTTCGGTAAAGTGCGAGTCACTTTCTTGGAACGTTACCGACCGTCCAGAAAGCAACTCACTTAAAATATGAAGACGACACTTGACCCCTTCTCATTTTTGTTTAGGCTTTCGTGTGGTGTTGATTTGTCGCTGCGAATAATAGCGACAAAACGATAATGCAATGTACTCTCTATAGCAGCATTTGATGAGAGACCGCTCTCAGAAGAAGAATGATAATGAAGAATGCTAACCTCCTCCAAAGATAACTTTGTAGGAGGCTAGATCTTCCATAAAAGCTATGCGTGCATTCATTGAATCGAGGCCGGAAATGAAAACATCAGAGACATTTCAAGCAATCGTGCATTTGGAAAATATAATTGATTTCGAAAAAAATTGAAATACTCACCAAACTATTTTGGATAGATATGTTAAATAAAGCCGTGTACTAGTATTTATTTTTTCCAAAACAGCTTTTTTATACGATTTTCGATAACTCGAATTTTCGATATCTCGAATTTTTATACACTTCCCTTCGAGTTCGAGATAACGAGAGTTGTCTGTAATTATATTCTTTATTTATCTGGTTTTTGATTTGCAAAATCCTTCATATATTTGTGTTTTAAGTTTCCCCCGATTACAATTAGGCGTTTGGGAAATATCTTCAAAATTAGAAGATATCCATTAATTTTGCAACATGAATATATTTAAACTTTGGTCTGTCCGATATGAATTCTTGTGTGTGTTCCTCCGTGGGACATATGAACCATCATGTACGCGACTCCACATTGACCGGCTTATCCGGTACCCATGGACAAAACTTAATAAACATAGACCTATTCTAAATGGACATAATCAGATGGTTGAAAGATTAAAAAAAAACGCTAGACTTTCTTTTTAAAAAGAAATAGACTAAAAAGCTGTGTAGCAAAGATATTTAATCATTCATGTATTTAGATACTTTTCACTTTTTGTCATTACTAGTTAATTATCATTACTACTTGTCATTATTACTTAATTGTCAATAACATTTAGTGCGTTTAATGTCAAATTTATTTGACAATAACTTTAACCCTATGGCTCCCAACTTTTTTTTTTGTAGTAGAATGTTTTTTATAAATCTCTTTAAATATGACACCGAAATTATTTACAGAAGTTTTGGATCACTCTTTTATAAAATTAAAAGCATCAATGGAACGCGCATAAAGGATCCATTGACAAATCCTTAAAGCATCCAAATTCCATTTTAAACCATCAGGCTTAATTAAATCTAAAACATTTACTTTATTAGCAAAAAAATAGTCAAATACTATCAGACTTTAACAAACATCCCAATAGCAGAAGCAAAAAAAAAAGATTTTATTTCTTTGCACAATTTTCTGTGAGAGTGACTCAAATTTTTCACTTATTTACAAATTAACCTAAACTTTCCCTTATGCGCGAACAGATTTCGCTCTATGCTTTCTATTCACACATGTGGTTATCACGGAAACTACTGGGTTTCTTCCTACACCACCTGTTAACCTTCGGTATAGTCCAGGTGTAGTATAGCCTGTAGTGTAACATTGGATGATAGAATATTAGAAATTAAGGATTCTTAGGTTATTATAAAATTTTCAGTTATTTTGATCAAACACAAATATCACCGAACTGAATCTTATTATACGTATACCTATTGTTTCAAAACCTTTATTATTTTCTATTTTTATTAGGACTCGTCGTGCAAGATCTACACCAAGACTTATGCGCGAAGCTACGTTAAGTGATCTATCCTGAATGAAAGACGACATTTGAGCTGGTATCCCCTCTCCAGAAATTTCTACACCACTGCAGTTGTGAGGGCATTTAATGCTCTACAGATATAATGATGTTTTTTTTAATTATACGTAACTTTTTTTTATATAAGATTTGATATATAATTTTTTTCATAAAATTTGATACGTAACTTTTTTTTTATTTGGTATATAAATTTTTATAAAATTTTTTACGTAATTGTTTTTTACATAAAATTTTGTAAGTTATTTTTATATATAAAATTTTGTACACAATTTGAATAAAATATTTAATTTCAAATAATTGATATGAAGTTATATATACAATTAATACTAAACACACATTTTGTATAACATTTTTTTTTGTAAGGAACTCATTAAAAAATAACTAATATATATTATCCTCATATTAAAAAAAAATTAAGTAAGTAAATAAATATTTAGCGCTTAATATAATTCTTATAAAATCATTTATTAGATTTTGTTATTAGAAATAACTTCTAAATAAAACCTGCATAGTTAAAATGTATTTACTTTTTATTATCATTTAGCAATTAATATCTCCCCAGAAAATCCACAGGTTTTTAATTTGACATTTAAAAATATATATATCCGAATTAACTGGATTAAAATTAAATTTTCATCAAGAAGTTGGGTTCATCTTCATTGAAAAAAGCATTTTTTTTGTAGAAAATTTAAGCGAGACCTGATTGAAACAAATATATGAACATTCAATTGCAAAATATTCCTCATAATCCGCCATTTAAATAACGATTAATATGCGTTAAATAAAGGAATTAAAGATATTTGGCTGAGGGGTACCAGTATTAAATTTTTTTTTATTATAAATGTGTGCTTATAATAAGCTCATATTTAAGGCTTTGAAGTTAAATCGGAACTTCTAAAAATAATTTTAAACTGAATCTATCAATTTTTGTTTCAGCATGTACTAATGCGAGTTACAATTTATTTGGCATATTGCTTCTAACATTCAAGTATAATATAGAGAAAGTAAATAAAAATTCGAAAAATCGGGCTCAATATTAAATGAATTCCTCAAGAGATAATATTACTAGAATAACTAGTCACATGTTGCTGGGGAAGAGTGGCCGTGGAAGACCCGTGACTTATTTTTCCAAAGTTCCACTGGCTACCAACTACGGTACAAATGCACGTTCCAGTTAGATCTTTTTTTGAAGATGTTTCTTTATGAAATAATTAAATGAATTAAAAAAAAATGATATAAATGAGATTAACGTACGATTCGTCAGTCCTCTGAAAAATTATCTTTCTTTTGAAACCTCACGTGTAAGGATTTTTCGCGTATAAGAGGCGTAAATGGGATCTATACTATAAAAATATATACAATACTGAGAAGAAAATTAGAATTTAGCAGATATCTGAAAGCGCCATTTCGACAACTAAGAGTATCTTTAAAAGCTGTTTTACTGCATTATGTCTCATGTTGCAATGCAGCCAACATACAGTTATGCTTTTCAAACTACGACTGAGCATACCAAATAATTTTTTTATTAACTTTCTTGCATGAATTTCATATTTCCAGGTTCACAAACACCTTAAAAACAAAGAAATATTTAACTATCAAAATCCCTTCGCCCTTTCTACTTTTGTTTGTGCTCATCTCGGCATCTGTTCCGCCGATCTTAAAGAAACATGACAACCTTAAAATATAATTCAAAAAGTAGCTTTTTCACTGTATTAATATGCCAAAAATTAACCGATATGCAACTTCGTATATTAATTATTCTATGGAACACCTTTAAGCTTTTAGAACAAAGCTTTGTTCTGAGTGTATTTAACCTAACAATAAAGGGTGTAGGGTTGACTCATGGTTGTCCTTTCCCCATTAATTTATATTAAAATATTTAAAAAAAAAAGAAAAATATGACAATTTTAATACCTATTAAAACCGTTATTATTAAAGCTTATGTCGTTTAATTATAAGATAAGCTCAAGGATAGAAACACCATACTTATAGGGTGATCCATTCCGACACTACAACTCCATTCCAAATAACCCCATCGCTTTCGATAGCAAAGAAGTCTTATTTTCAATGTTGAATACAATCAACAAAATAATGCCGACTTTTTACGTAACGACATGCAATTTAATAAGTATGTATGCATACAGTATGTCATTTAATAAATATTCTATCGAAATGAAGTGTAGCCGCATTAAACATTTCCAGTCGATTGCCAACTGCATTTGTAGTTGATAAAAAAATACCGATTTGATTTTCAAAAGTCTAAAACTTATTCTTACGTTTGATAGCTCATAAATTTCGTTTAAACTTATTCATAAGTATCTGAGGAGGATTAAGCTGGGGAACATGTCCTTGCGCTTTTCATCCTCAGACGCTGCGCTTGACTTCCGAGACACTGGATTGGTTGATTCCAGTGTCTGGGAAGGAAACCAACCGATCCCGTGTCTCAGAAGTCAAGCGCAGCGTCTGAGGATGAAAAACGCAAGGACATGTTCCAGAGCTTTGAAAGGGACCCCGCTACGTCTATGCGACCCAGAATATGCTAATTAATTTCTACGGTACGTCACTCTAATTAACCACACACTCGAAAAAGGTAAAAATGGGAAGCTGGAATATTTTAGTTTAGGCACAAGACTTTTATTATGCTACTATTACATTTTATTTTTTACGGGGAAATGAAATTTTATAAGAATAGAACAGCAGGTATTGCCATCTATCGGAAGAGTAAGGAAAGTTTAAATTTTTAGAGCCCTTTCGATAGCGCAGCTGAAAAAGATATGTTCATAAATTAAAGAAAGGAAACTGGAAAATGCAGATTTCAGTATTTTAACAGGTATTACACGAAGAAAAAGTTCATGCATAAATAATTAATACACTGTTTAGATGCGTCATTATAAAAATATATGGTTAAAAAATTTGATTATTTTATTGGAAGTTATGCTGACGTTCATTAACGCATTAACTGACATAACTAAATTATATATATAAAAAATATATATATATAAAAAATATATATATATAGAATTTTTCTAAAACTTTTATAAAATTTAAGGAAAAAGAAAAGTACTATTAAATTTCAGAAAATTAAAATTCACTCATTTTTCGCTAATTCTGAAATAAAATATTATAAAATTAATGATACGTGAAAAATGATTATCTACAATTTAATTTAATTTTAAAACAAAATGTTTGAGCATGGTCTAAACGGCAGCCGCGCTGTAATTTTCTTTTGTTTCGTAAACGAGGAGTAAAAATTATTTCTACAATAAATAACTTAAAGTCCCTATGAAAAGTTCTATAATTTTTTTAATTATACATAACTAAATATCTAAATTACTCAGCATCTTGAATGATATATCAAAATATAACACTCCATTCCTATGTAAAAATAAAGCATGTGGGAACTTAGCAAAAGTGTGGGCCCAGATGAATCGAGATCCAAGCCTTATACACCATAATTTTGATGTAATACAATAACTTATGTTGCATTATAGGAAATTAGAAGTCAACATTAGTGGAATCTTGAAATAAGGCAAAGCATACGATTTGTGCATGAGGGGGCCGTGGAGTCAGACAGAAAATCTTGTATTTATTTCTGCTGACGAGGTATTTGTTGGCGACCTATTCATATTTCTATAATATCCTTATGTGTTATTTCAAGTAACAGCCTTCTAACCACACAGTGTATTTTACTAGTAAATGTTTTAACCCTTTGCGGTTGAGGCCTTTTTCGCTCGCGCGCGAACAAGCAACTCTGAAGATTTACCGCGCTCGTCAGTGTAACAAATCAAGTGATGCCTCCCGACCACAAAAGGTTAAAATGGTTGTGTTCAAGTATATGCGTTACATATCATCAATGCGGTGACTGCAATGGAGAATAAACATTTCGTCCCCCCCCCCCCTCCCCCCGCTCATTTAGTATATTCGACCTTACCAACAGGTAAATTTCGGCAACGCTACGGAGCAATACATTTTTTTTAATTGAAAAGAAATAAACACCTCCGAACATTTCATCTATTGAAGGCGTTGGGTGCCAGCTCAGGTGTTGTCCTCGTCATCTGACCATGGTTCAAAAATACGAGGCATCGTTCCCGGGTCTTTCCATCGAGCCTCGATCTGTCGCCAATATCTCACTGTGCCGCTCTAGTGCGATGTTCATTAACCAAACCAAACATTTCACTCGTCATCTATGGTCCAAAAATACGAGGCAGTGTTGACGGGTCTTTCCTTCGAGATATATCCCGAATAGTCTCCAATATCTCACTGTGCAGCTCTAGTGCAACATTAACCAACCAACATTCCAGACATGTCAATCATAACTATTTATTCGAAATTCTCTTACGAAGCTGTTCTTCTAGAAGACGCTTCAGCTTGAGAACTGTTGACGTTATTTTATTTTAAAGATAAACTCAATTATAATTAGCTTAAACTATTAATTAATAATTGTCATGGCAAAATATCGTTAGGTTATCAGGATTATGCAACTGTATCACGTTCCAATTCGATATGACATTTAGAAGAAGGTTAACATTGAATTACAACAATTGTCCATATGAAAAGAGCGGTATAAAAGCCTGTGATATTAATAGTTTATTTTTTTTTAAATAACAGAATCTAGGTAAGTTTTATGGGTCATTCTAGAAAATACGTGATATTTCAAGTTTCAAAAAAGAGAAATAAAAATTATTTTTAATCAATTTTTATTACACAATCATGTAGAAACTACCTTAATTGATCGAGTCTTTTTCTTTTTCAATTTAACGGAGTTGAGCATATTAAAATATTGCAAAAGTAAACATATTTTACGTAATTTGTCTTGTGAAAATTTAGAATTCACATTGGTGATACTTCGGAATAACCACAAGGGTTTTTCAACGACAAAATCTAACTCTTCGCTATAGAAACCAAACCCTTGCATATATATCGCTTTAAAGTTAACAACAAATTTGATTCTTGAATGTTGGAATGAAATTAAAAATGAGAATTTATGTTTAGGTCACGGAGGCAGAAAATATTTCGTGAAACCTTTGTCGTTCTAAAACGAACTAAATTTTAAATTGAAATATAAAATATTCTTTAATAATTAGCATTTGAGATATTTGTTACAGAAACAAAGAAATTTAAACATGTTTACTGAATTAGACGAGTTACAGAAAAGTCACATCAGCTGTGGGAAGTAAGAATTCTACTTAACCAACAACTACTTAGAATAATTTCAAAATAATTGTCTTGGGCTCTGAGACTTTAAAAACGCGTTTAAATATCAAACAACAAAACAATTTACAACCGCCATTTTTAACCAGTTTTCCCCTTTAATATATATTTCATATAGTAAAAAAAATTGCACTAGCATAAAAACCAAACTTTATTTTAATATAAAATGTCTAAAATAATTTGCAGGAAAAAAAATCATTGCCAAATTTAGAGTTACCACGAGGGAAACTCATTTATTTTCATAACGCAGACATTTCAGAAAATAATTTAAAGCTGAATTGGCAGTGATTTCCCATTAAAACAACAGCAGGCGGGTTAGCGTGATTTTTGGGTTGGGTTCCCATAAAATAATTTCTAGCCATTAGTGGAAAGTATCCAAAAAAATTATTTTAATAAAGAGAAAATATCGAAAAATAGGAGAGAGAGAATATATTGAAAAATAAGAGAGAGAAAAAAGTTTAACGGAGGTCTTTTCAAATTAACCTCCAAAGCAGTAAAAATTAAATAATGTATATAAAAAAAATTCTCGAAGATTTTTTCTTTGTGTAATTAAATTTCTTATGGGGAAAGAGTTTAATGGTGGGATGTTACGGTTATTTGATCCGTGTAATATTTCTCGTGTTCATGTTTATGAAACGTCGATGAAAGTAATTCATTAGCGTTTTAATAAGTTTATTGAACACACCATGTAAACTAATAGAATCGCTAATGAATATGAGGTTGTTGCGTTATAACGATAAGAGAGAAATTTGATTAAAAGTATTTTTTATTGACAATTTCGACGGATTCAATAGGTGTATTTATAAGATAAAAAACTTATGGACTTTTCATTTCTGCTGATGAAGGAAGATGTATCTCCCGAAATATGTCCAGATCTCATGGATTTTTATTGCGTATTTTAACGTTGTATTTGTATTTTAATAGGTGTATTTATAATTAAAATTACCGAGTAAAAATGTAACAAATAAATTATGGTTTTAGGATTAAAATATCGATGACGGTTAAACAGGGTGGGGTAGTCACATAGTGTTGGACGATGATCATTGTTTGCATCATAAATCATTTTTGTCCAACTACTTCGCTTATATTTTAAATTAGTCGCTTAGCTTTAGTAGCACCAAACAAAGTAGTTAAATTATTGCAAAAAGAATGATTTCTTATATGTAGCTAAACACAGACGAACATTAACCATCGCCGAGCAACTTTTGACCACCCTGAATGTTGTTTTTATACTTTTGACGTCCATGAGTCTGATGTCTTTAAAAAATACATCTCTATATCTACGTCTATATTCATTATAATATCTTAAGAACGAATAAAAATACTATAAATAAATTTTAGTATACAAGCTACTACTGTCCATATGATATGCCAGAAAAGTTTACATTAAAATATAATCTTCCTTAGATTTTTTTTTTTTCGGTAGCGTATCTATTTGAAGCTGAAAGTAAAATATTAAGAGTGGTGTAAGCAGTGCTCGCCAAAATAGGCAATCAAGTCGCCAACGCAACTGATATCCGACAATAAAGGCGATACTGAAATTAGATAAGCATTGAAGGTACTTTCCGTCGTATTCCAACGTTTTGTAGAAGTTTTTGGACTCTAAAGATATTCTGTACATACCTCTAATGTTACTAATGAAAAAATTCACTAAGGTTCGACTTATGATATGAAATTTTTTATGTGTTTCGAATTATTTTGAAGGAGACCTGTGCGATGTCCTTTAACGATTTTGAAATAACATTCAAATCATTGAGCTGTAAGCACCTCACAGGCAATAAAATAACAGCCTGTTCTTTAAAATGAACGAAAACGACATTATCTTTGAGTTTAAAAGCACGTCGACTTTTCGTTAGCTTGTTTTAGCCTGAGTGTTAGAGTATCGGCGTAGCATGCAGAAGCGCTCAGTTCGATTTGCGAGTGACACCCATAAAGTGCATAGACTTCAATGCAACCTTCAAACAAACACGTGTGACACGCGACATCGCATAGACAACTTCAACCACTGTCCACGTAATAACACTTCACGGCATCAACCACTGCCAATGTGATAACACTTCACGGGCATCTTAATCATTCGTTCCTCCGTCCGACTTACTGAGAGGAAGGTACTGTATGTGTGGGTGCGGGGGGGGGGGGGGGGGGGTCACTTCACATACCCGATAGTCCTATTTGGGAGAGAGTGATTACTTTAGTCTGACTTCTAGAGAGTCGGCGTAGCATGCAGAAGGTCCTCTGTTCGATTCCGAGTGTCAGCCAACAAGTGCATAGCGCTAGAAATGGAAAAGGTTCCAGTTTCGATATTTATAAACGATTTAAAAACCCTTGATGCGAATTGAGATGGTTCGTCGTTGTAGCGATTTAAAATGAAGTATTGCAAAATCATCAAGCAATTGGGGCTTTCAATGAGGATCGTTATAAAGATGTCGCAGGGGCGTTGTAAGGAGGGTGCTGTAATAATCGCAAACACGATATTTACAACATCCACGTTAAAGGTCAGCATTTAAAATCCCAGGGAGGTGTAAAATAGTTCGTCCACATTCTTCAAGGAGGTTCGAAAACCAATTTAACCGTCTAATGAGCGCGAAAACATGTTTACGGCTTTCCCTTTCTCCCGACCCCTCTTTGTTCGGCATGTCTGCTCGACGTCCAGACGAGAGATCGGAAGAGAACAAGAAAAATATCGGCTGCTTCAAAGACGGGGGGTGGAAGAGGAGTCTTCAAACGATCGATTTTGCTTCGGGGTTTAATTTGTAGGGGAAGTGACGACCAGTGCTGAGAAGTTTAGTGCTGGCTTAATGATAAAAATTAGTATTCTGCGAATAATAAAAAAACTTTTGAATTACTGGCTCTTCCTCAGCAAAGTGTGTATATGGATTTTTGTATAGAAGAAACAAACCATATGTTTCAGCATTTGTACCCGCACCCGATTTTGACCGACATTTTTTCTTCACAATCGGGTGAGATTCTCTCCGTATTGTATGGCAATTCAACAAAAAAAAATCTTCAATATGGTGATTTTTTTTGTCATAAATGTTAGAGCTATTGGATAAATCTTCAAAATATAGCCAAGTTCAACAATGGAAAAAAAAAACCTTCTGTGTACATCTGATTTCAGCATCACTCTTCGTTATTGCTGGAACCCATGTGTAATGGTAACTTGATTAACAAGTTTAGATGTCATTGCTTAAACTTTTATTGACATATTCCCGTCGGCTTAAAATAGATACACAAACAGCGATAAAAATAATATGCTGTAAACGATACACAACTCTCCATCTCGGTCAAAATCCTTAGATCGAAATTAGTTATACTATATTTGGATAAAAGAGCAACAACCTTCTGTTTCATCTATGTAGTTCTTTAGTTGTTTTCCTTGTCAATTGTAATTGTGGAATAGAAAGTTATGCGAAAGGCCAAACGAATTGCACTTTGGTGTTCAGTCCCTCACGCCATTCAATTAATTATTTAATCACTGGCGAGCTTGGCAATGTTCATTAAAGAGATCTTTAGCCCTCTTAGCATTTAGTAGGATAAATTTGTAAAGTGGTTTTCTCTTCAAAATAGTTTAGTTTACATTTCCAATGTATGCATTCTTTATTATTATTTTAATAGATATAGCTTCCAAGAAACCTCCTAACGCTCTAGCTTTGAAAAATATTTCAACTTCGCATATTTTTATGAATTTAAAGCTTTTGCGTATTTCTAGAACCATTGGGAATTCAGGGCCGAATTCGTTAGAGGGTTAATGTTTGTAAGATTTTTTTTAGACAACCGAAAATCTCGACATGTAAGAAACACTCAAATACCAGTTGGCTTGGTGACTTGATATCACAACTTTTTAAAAAATGTTTATCAAACATGGAGGCGGCTTAGCTGTTTTTTAAATTTAGTAAAGTTATTTTTGGAGAATATAAGTAATTTTAAACCCCAATTATTATACACTGAGTGTCCAAAATATTTTGGCTATGTTCTATGTGCTTTCACTCTTCCCCTTAAGCCATACACTGACGTGTATTGTTCAGATATTTTTTGAGAGGATCCTTGATTAGAATGAATCTGCCGTAATTTGCTGCAGTGTTGGACTTCGGTTGTCTTCTACTATCCTAAACACTCTTCTTTCTGCTCGAGCATTTAGTAGCCGCTGACGACCGCAGGAGTAACTTTGAGGTCCAGATTATTTGCTAACAGTTCAGTACCGAAACACTTTCACTATCAAGGAAATGTTAAAAACAAGGGAACTGGATTTTATTGCTTTCCACCTCACATTTTGAATAGCAACATTTTGGACCACCCCACTTATTTACCGAATTAAAAAAAAAATATTCAGAATCAAAACTCAATAGTTAACATTTAAGGGTGCTAAGCATTTCAAAATAATATTAAATTTTATAATATTTGAGAACAAAATTAAAACGAGGGAATTGACCAGAGTTGTCTCATTCAAACCCAGAAGCCTAAATGTGTTGAATAGACGGATTTGGTAGTTTACATTAATTTTTCCGTTTATTCAATTATGGATTTTTTTTTCGTTCAACAATATTTTGCGCCCTTTTTGATCCAATGCCTCAATTGTGTCGCTTGGGCCTTAAGCCGCCTCCAATTACAGCTGCTCTTGAATATTTCCCAAATGCAGCGGCTATGCTAATAATCACTTTATGACTCAATTCTCAGTCTATAACTCACAATAATTTCGCGTTCAAAGTCGTCAACCCATACCTAGTCAAGCAAAACGTTCTACTAACGTTGTAGTAAGCACATATCCTTTCTATTATACCTACCTCTCTTGCCTTCCTACGGAAACAGTGCGTGACGTCATAGCTCACTTACAAAGAAAAGTCTATGTGGTCCTAAAGTTTAGGTCACTCAGTGTACAGCTAATGAAACAAACGAGTTTCCATTAGATTTTTTTCAATGAAGAAAACATTTTTTTTGATGAAAAATATGACATAACTCAATTAAACCAAACTGTTGTAATTAGCAAAGGTTAAGAATATTCTACATAAAATAATCTTTATGTATAATATTTATTTATCAGCATTTCGACGATACAAGTTAACTAACCTCACCTCTCACTATTCCAATATTTCTATAAAAAATTAAAACGCATTCAATTTCTACGTCCTTTTATTTTCTATATTAACTTATCATATTGGGATCAAGCAAACCATTAAAAAACTACACTGGATCAGACACGTTGGTATAGATTTTTTAAAGGGGGGGGGGAGGGGTTACGTGACTAAGCAACGGATTTCTTAAGGTACCTTATCTCCCCCCCCCCCCCCCCCCACCTAGAATAATGAATCCTCAACAAATTCCCCCCCCCCACGCTAAAATTACACCCTCCACCCTTTTCCACAATTTTTTTCTCAAAAATTACTAATTTTCATTCAAGCAAACAAGAATACGTTGGCAGATAAATATCGAAACAGCAAAATTATTGTGATTAATTGTTTTTAAAATGTCAACTTTTTTTTTATTAAATTAGTAAATCACTCCCCAATGTTGAAAGAAATTTAGAGAACAAATTTAAAATTTCGAGAAACGTTATAATATATGGTTTCCATAGCATGTTTTGGAGCATCTTAGTTTATACGGCTCAGTTTGACTATCTTTTTCCTTTGTCGCTGAATTCAAAATGCTAAGTAATTAAACACGATGACGGCATGCCTTAGTTGAAGATAAAAAAATGACCTCATCACTACCTTTTGAAAATATGTTATGTTTATTTCAAACTAAACCTAAAATTACGTCCTCTGTTTAGAGATAATTAATACAGGGGTTCAGGGGTATTGTCACCCCCCCCTCGAAAAAAAGCTATATTTTTATAATTTAATTTTAATTCAGTTTTTAAATTAAAAAAAAATTTATGAGAGGGGTTTGAACCCCCCCCCCCCCCCCTTCCCCCTCCCTCTTTCCCTATTTGCCTCTGCACAGGATCATTATTAAAAATTTGCAGGTTCTTTTTTTAGTCATTTTAAGAACTTATTTCATATTTCAAAGGGTGAAAAAGAAGTGTATTTGGATCAAATCGTAAAGAATGTAGTGAAATTCTAATTAAAAATTTATTCTTGAAAGCTAACTTTTAAAATCTTTCACAATATAAAAATGTGAGCGGGTCAGTAATCTTACAATAGGTTGATGAGTGCTGCCATCTACAGTAGTTTAGTGTAAACAAAATATACCCCGACACTATAAAAGACAAAGAATACAAGAAAATTATCATTACATTTTTAACAACTACTATTCCATACAGTGGCGCCGGAATTTGTTTTAAAGTGATATGGCAAAGGCAAAAATTATGAGTTTACTATTTGGCATTTGAAAATTTAAAAAAACATTTTTCACAACACACTACATTTAGATGGAAGTAAGTATGGCAGAGAGAGAGCAACTATACCTGCCATACTGGTACCGGCGCCACTGATTCAATATACGAGTACTTTTTGTTAAAAGAAGTCAAGTCAAATAGATTTTATAAAAAAAGTGTAAAGCTTTTATCAGACTATTATCACAGTTATTATAGTTGGGCCGGGTTAACATATTGTCCGGTAGATGTCTCTAGTCGTCATCATTTTTGCTTAACATAGCTAAATATACAAAATGCAGAATTAAGGCTTATTCTGAACAAAATTTATGATGGGTCAATTGTTCAAAAAAAATGACTTGACAGTTGCCTCATGATGCCCCAAGTCAGCAATCGAACACAATTTTTTTCCCCCTCTTTGATGTATTGAATTTTTTTGAAAAATATTTTTTTTATTTTTTGTTTTAAAACATCTTTATAAGAAAAAAAGGTATTAAGTTTTACCATGGGGGAATCATGGCTTAATTTAATTCCTAAAAATTCTACAAATCTTATAATACTCGATTAATTTCTACATTGTAACATTCCGTTTCTACTGAAATTATTTTTAAATTTTTATATATATTTTTTAAAATTTGCAATTAAAAACAACTTTTACAGAAATTTAACTTCAGTTGGCAATTTATCTTATATGTTTTATATAAATTTTAAAGGGGGGAAAATTTGCTAACATCGTTAAACGTAAATTAAATTCCCGAGTGTAAAGTTCATTCATATTGTAATTTTTTTTATGAATATCCATTTCCTATTTACAATAACCCATTTTTAATTTATGACTGCAAAATTAAACCGCGACTGCTCGTTAGGTTCTGTGTGGAATATTAATGCCGATGAATATGAGTGGGACGAGTAAATACAGTGTTGTATGGTATCGATAAATGGGTATTTACCAGATTGTTCACCTTTTTCTTTGGGTAAATACCCAAAATGAGGATATTTATAGGTTTATTCGCTATAAAATTATTTGATTTCAATATAACAATGTTATAAATAACTATTTTAAATTGGGTCGTCTAGTTTCAAAACCAGATAGATCCGTTTTCATAAATTTTACAGGACATGCCAAAAACTATTGACAGCCTACTTTTGGATCTAAACCTATAATTTTGAAAGGATTTTTAGACTGGATTCAGCCACTTTTGTTCAATGCAGCTTTGCAATTTGATGTAGGGCATTAAAATCTTGTAAAACAGAAAAAAAATCCTCGAAAAACGTGGATGTGTCTGGTTTTGAAACTAGACTGCTAAATTTTAAATTACAATATCCCTTGCAATTATTTTGAAAAGTATAAATACCTCAAACAAAAATATAAATAAATTGGGTATTTTTTTTAAATTTTCGAAAAAAATATAATTTTGCTATTAGTACTCTACTAGGAGGCCACCGTTAAATATAGCACTAGTAAGTAACATATTTAAAAGGAATTATATTTCAATCCCACTTACAAAAAAAATTTACCATTTGAAATCACAAAAAATATAATTTAATTTTAAAAAAAATGTTTAATCGCAAAATGGCTGATAAATTTAAAAGTTTTAAAAATTATTTGTTTTTAGAGTGAGACACATTAGCTTTGTACAGCACATTATCCAACCTTGCGTTTGCTATATTGCAACGTTTTATTTTTATAAACACATGGCAAGATATGCAAATGATGTATTTCTCTTTCCAGATTAGAACAAACAAAAATCCACTAGTATACCACCGGTGACCACGATTTATTAATCACGGCAAGAGAAAAAGATATGGTAAGAAATGCGCTCAAGCAGTCTTTGCTTCAGACCGTATTTTTGGTATCTACTGGTGAAGGTCATCTATGACGTCACAAAAACAAGCCACTGAAGGATATAGAATCCTGCTGTTCATAAGGGTGGACAGTGTAAAGTTTTATGAATTTTTGCAAATAAAATGTATTATACAACAATAAATACCACGTGTTTTAACCCTGAGTGTAATGCACTAGGCCCCTTCCAAAATGTTACCTACTATTAGTAACCTAACCTAGGAATCCTCAAAGGATCGGTCGTGAACACAACGTTCCTTTGTTAGAATCAAGGTACATGAATTCAATTTAGTGTGTACAAGATGTTCGAAAAGCGTTAAATCAACGCGACACTTTTCAGGGTTAATAATGTATACAATGTTAACATAAATATAAGCTGTTAAAAAATATTTTTAATAAATTAAATAATTTAAGTAGTACATTTAGATAATTTAATATCACGTACAAAACGTTCATCTACTTTTTATATAAGAAGGCAACTTTAAATATAACTTAATTATTATTTTTCAGGTTTTAATAATTAAAGCCCATCAGAATCAAGTTAAAGATGGTTAATTTCTATGTGAAATTAATTTAGATGAATGTTAGGTTATAAGTTGCAATTGCTAAACTTTCTACTACATAGAACTAAAGCATCAATATAAAAGAAGTTTTCTCCAAGCTCACAATGCTTTTACGTTAGATTCTCTATATAATACAGTGTTTCTGTATATAGTTTTTCTATCGTTTCACAAAGTTGTATGTAATTATAATTCCCAGACAAATAAAACCCTAGACAAATTCAGTTGCTTATTCCTAACGCGTAAATTTTGCAGTTCTGTTGAATGAATCACAAAGACAAGAGTTTAACTCTTAATGTATATTATTTGAAAATATTTTTATTGGATTATTATGAGATTTATTTCAATGATATATGTATACAAAGCCTATCAGAATTAAGTTAAAGGTAATTAATTTCTATTTGAGCTTCCACTAAACAACTGAAATATATAAAAACATTCAAAATGTGCATGTCACAAAATTATTGCACAGTATTTCATTCCTGATAAAAGTTTTGAAGCTATAAAACTGTCCAAGTACATAATTTAGTAGGTGGTTATCCCAATTTCATCTTGCGTTACTCGAAAGTTCTGGAAAGTGTTATTAAATTTCATGAATTTTCCGCCGTTACACTTCGAGTGAAATATAAAATGTAAACTAGACCTTGTGACACAAGGATTTACTGAACGGAAGGAATTAAGTATTGAACTTTATTTTCGCTCTTTGGCACTGTTTACTCCAGGCAGGGTCTACTTAATTGAGCAGTTGTAAATTAATAATTGTCAGTCGTAAATTCGAAATAGAGAGTCGCAAAATTTAACAAGTTGGAGTTAAAAATGAATAGATACAATTGAATCAATAGTATTCACGTGAATAGAAAAATATGAATCATTGTTATTTGTGCCCGAAGCGGCGGCTTAAGGCACAAGCGCCCGCTTCGGTCGTCGGACTAAAAAGGGCGTCAAATTTGAATGAAAAATGGTTAAATGTAAATTACTAGAAGAACTTTGTTATTTATACTTCAATATTTAATTAAAACATAATAGTACATTTCACCCATTTCATTCATAACGATTGTATAGTTTATATATTATTTCTTTAGCAGGAAATGTAATATACCTTAGGTATACATCTGCAAATTTAGTATTTAAGGAATAGTACAAGTGCAATACAGTATTTTAACACGATAATTAAAAATATATAGGTTACTCTAGGTAGTAATACTAGGTCTAAATACTAGGTTGCATGCTTTTTATGAAAAATTATCCGTGTGAAAAAGGAGAAGGGCGCCAAAACGATCTTTGATTGTTCTAAAAGAATTTCGTAAACCATGTAAGAATAAGAATCACTTGGGCTAGACGGTTAAAACAGAACGAGGAAAATAAAAAGATTTTTTGTCATTTCTGATCAAAGATCATTTTTTTTTATCAAAGATCCGCATCCCGATGGAGAATACAATTCCCCGAATCTTCTAAAAATAGTAGAAGTAACTTTCGTGGGGAAATACACAATGCGCCAAAACTCAGAGTTCACAGGTTTCTAAAAGTATCTTTCCAGAAGTTGACTGGCCACACCGCATAAATTATGAAAATCACTTTTAACAACTGTGAAAAAAAACTGTGAAGTTTGTACGAGGAGCGCTCATGCAAAACCAAATAAGTCAAGAATATTTTTTTAAATGAGATAAATATTGTTTATATAATAAAAATAAACACTTCCAAAAATCATTTTAAAACTTAAAAAAAAAGCGGAGGTTCATCAAAATGCATACGTCAAACAAACATTTTTATTGTTCTCGGTGATTTTCGATTTGTCTGAAACATTTGTTTTTGCTTGGGCATTTGTCATATGACCCCACATCGAGCTAAAAAAAGTCAGCATTAAAACTTCGAAGATCTAAAAAGGTTTTATGCAAGATTTCTTTTTCTTTTTAAAATTCTATTAAAACTTACAAAAAAAAAAATGCAGTAAATAAAGATTTGTGTTCCATATTCTTTTATAAAACCTTCAGTTTTGAAGTACAGTACAACTCCAATTATCCGAACTCCAGTTATCCGGATCATACAAAGCGGATCGCCAATTATCCAGATCCCTTTAAAAAAAAAAAAAAATTAGTAAACACTACATTTGAAAAGTTTATTTGTGAAGGATATTGTTCTTAATAGCCATTAAATTACATTACATACTAAAGTAAAATTCGTTTTATACTAAGAAATTATCTTTTTTTTTAATTATCCAATTATATGGAGATTCGATTATCCGGAGGGGATCTGGTCCCAATCGATCCGGATAATTAGAGTTCTACTGTATTGGAAGAAAAATGCAGTTTTATGCTGGAATATTTAAAACTTTAATAATAAACAGCAGTTTTTTTTTTGTTCCAAAATCATTCATAAAAACCTTCAATTTCACATCTTTGATAAAGTTTATATGCTGATTTTTTTTTTGCTGGGTTGTTTAACAATATCCTCTAAACACAATCTAATAATAACCAAGACCTTTCCTTCGAGATAGAGTTCGAAACGTCGCCAATAGACCACTGTGCAGTTCTAGTGCGACGTTATTTCAACCAAGCACCGATTTCTAACTTCTGGATTGGACAAGGCAGTGTGCCGATTTGAAGCCAATTGAAGGTTAAAAAACTGTATCCCACTTCCATTTCTACCTCTATATTTCGTATATTGTTCATGCTAAAATATACCGAATTGTAGTGTTTTTGACTGTTTTTTTCTTTTTATTTTCCTTTGAAACCCATTTTGAATGCCAATTCTTTGAAATCCATTTTAACCAATATAAGTTAATGAAAAGCAAAAACTATATTTTTGGCGATATACAAATTATATAAGTAGAAAAAACAATGCCTAAACACATTTATAATTTCACTAACGATTTGACATTAAAAATTACCCCACAAAAAATTAAAAAATAGCTGGGTACAGTATGGCTACTTCAGTGGCGGCCCGTGGTCGAAAATGTTAGTACAGCCAAAATCATGTGACCCCCCCCCCCCTTTTTCAAACTTTCAAAAGCCATTTCTGGGATATTTATCGAAAAATCCTCAAACTTTGAGGAATCGGCAAAACAAAAAAATTATAGACATTCGCTATCTTTAAATCTTACGTCAAATTCCATTATTATGGTATCCAAAATTTCAAAATATAACATTTTAAATTTCTTAAACACATCTTCGTGAGTTCGGAAGTCATCTTGTCTTTTGAAAACAATTTCTGTTTTCAAATTCGCAATTTCAAAAATACGTTTGAACGTGTTCTCATTATGGTTTTGTCTTATAATGTTCTGAATTACCTTGACTTGCTGAAGACAATAATTTATATCTAAAGATTTTTTTTGAAGAATGTCATATAAAACATCTGTTTGTTGAAAAATAAAATCAAAAATTAAAGATAAAAGTGTGAATCCAAAACCATTAAAATAATTCAGAAATCCATTTGTCCATCGAATTGCTCCCATTCACTTCTCAACAGCCATTCCTTCCACAGGGTTGCGAAACAGCACTTATCAATACCGCCAAAGCTGAAACAATTATCGAGCCAAGGGGCTTTTCCTCCATCAGGCAAAGCGGTCTAGAGATGCTAGTAAAATACTCGGTCCCCTCCCCACACGTCCCGCCGATTCAAACACGGGAGCCAATCAATTCACAGAATTCCCAACTAAAGCTCGAGTTGAAAAAATCCTTTTGAGCTGCGTTTGTGACGTCACAGCCTCATTTTAACGTGAAGGGGAAGTCATACCACGTAAGGTTGTCATGGCAACGATGCAGCCGATTTCTGACTTCGCTTTTTAGCTGCAATTTTCACTGACTGAAGTTTTTTTCCCTTCTGAATTGTGCATTACGGCAAAAAGGTTTGCTATTTATCGGAGATTTTGTTTACTACCGTAGAAATTTCATTTTCAATTATAATCTTCATTTAAGAAAATTAGTAAAATATCTGATTTTAGTTTTTGATGAATTTAGGTGCAGCCCGGCTGTACTTGCTGTCAGTGGGCTACTTAGGGTACAGCTTCAACCGCACTGAGAGAGGGAAATGGTCATGAGCGTTCCAGAGCTTACAGCAACCAACCTCTAAAAACTACACTATTTTATTATCCTATTTCCTTCCTTTTACTTCCACGTATTCGTTTTGTAATCGATCATTTCAATCATCTTTCTTTTTATTCTTCCCGGACAAACCCACCCGATCTGTCCAAAACAAACTCCTCATCGCTATATTTCCATCTCGTCCCCTTCCACCAATAATAAATGAGACGCGTCCCCGTGACCTTATTACAGGCGTCCTGTGCAATGTTCCGTAACCATACAGAAGCACGGGACCCCCCCCCCCCCCCCTTGATTATTAGGCGAGGAGATCAATAAGAAATAGTCTCTGATGGACTCTGTGTTACACGCGGGAGTGGCGCCCATAAAACATTTGTTAGTGGACGGCACTTAACAAATTTCGGACCTTGTGCGAGGAATGGCGTATCAAATGAATTCTGTGCAAAACTGTGATTTCTATTTCTGTTTGAGAGATGGAGAGTTTGACCTAGACGTCCAAGAGAGAGGAATTTGGTTTAGTATTGATCATTTTGAAAAGTGGCCAATCAATGGATCCTCTAAATCTGGACATTAAAAATGTATACCGGCGGAAATAAATCGAGATCTTAACATTCATTTGTATGGATATTCTATTTCGTGACCATGAAGTTAGGTTTAGCAAAATACGCAGTCGTTGGATAATGGAAGAGCAAACATTCGTAATGCGTTTTCGTCACGTTAAAGTGATTTGTTAGAAAATATAGCGTAAGTCTACTTTCGAAGTTTTTTTATACAGGATAAAAGTAGTAGTATAAAAGGATGGCTCCGATATTGCAAAATTTTAAAAAAAGTTTTTTAAAATTTTGCTATATCGTACCCATCACGTTTTTGCGAGACTAAAACGCTGCGAAACTACATTTTTGAAAAACTTTATGATTTTAGTAGTTGCCAACTTTTGAAATTTTTTGAATATTACTTTTTAAAACTTTTATGAGTTTTTAATTCGAAAACCCCGCATTACTGCCAAATAGCACGTCCTATAAAATCTTTACGAATCAAAAAAAGCTTCGTTAATCATATTCCGAAAAAGAAAGAGTGCCGTCTGGGTCATTTATAACCTTGGGCACACTCACTGCAATCTGCGTTCAAGACACGTTTTCCCCCACGGGGGATAGTGACGGCTCGCGATTTTCTCAGCATCCCTCTTGAAAAGAAAAGGGCGTTTTCCTTCAAGACCGTTTGCAGCCTCAATATTATTTTTTTTTTTAATACGAAATCCGGGTCAGCAACTGGTTTTCTTTGGGAAGCGATCATCCTTGTAAAGGATTTTCTTATTCAAATGCAATCTGGTTGGATGTTGTGTGTTTGTAAGTTTCGTTGTGGCTTTTTTCTTGAAGTTTTTAAGATAAAACTAGAGGGAACATGAAAAATAAATATTGACTTTAATGCATACCGAATGGATACTGTGAAATAGTGAATGGATACGGTGGATTACTGACATTTTGAGTAGACGGGGGGGCATGTCTTTTTCGTCGAGGATTTTTCCTCCGAAAATGACTGTTCCCTAGCTCTGTTCAACTTGTTTTAATGTCGCCTCTACTTTCTTAGATCTTCGGCTATTTTTAATACGTGAGTACTTTCTTTGAACTTTTGGCATTTAATACAATGAATTCTTAAAAAGATTTTTATATAATTTGTTTAAGAAAAATGATTTTAGAAATCTTTTTATTAAAATATTTTTATTCAAATGTTTAAAGTATTTTTAATATTTTGTTTATCAAAAGATTTTTCTAGAAATAAATCTTTATTTTTATATTCTTGTGTATAATATTTTTAAACAAATGATTAAGAAAAATGATTTTAGAAAAATAGTGGATATCTTTTATAAAAATATTTTTAATCAAATTTTGATTTTTACATTATTGATTGTTTAAAGCATTTTTAATATTTTGTTTTCAAATCAAAGATTTTCTAAAAATATATCTTTATATTCTTCTAAATTTTTTTAAACAATCTTATGTACAAAATTATTATTTATAATATCTTACCTTTTACAATATTTTTTCTTTCTTCTTAAATAAAACCTATGTATATTAAATCTTTAAAATCTCGTTTTAGATAACTTATTTTTTTAAAATGTTTACAAAATTTCTGTTTTATTTTGTATATTTTAAAATAATGATTAAATAAGTTATTTTTAAATTTTTTTACATTTCATTTGTTGTTATATAGGAAATAACACAACATATATCGATACAAAACCCATTTATTATTATTATAGATAAATTACAATACCAAATCTTTTTACTGTAAAGGCAATCACATCATTTTAGTGTATTTACATCAATCTTAAATGTGAATTGCTTAGTAGCATATATAAAATACAGTAAAAGTTTACAAAAGGAACAAAACATTATTTTTAATAAAATGAAATCAATCAAACTATAAATTTTATGATAAACTTTTACAAGTACAAAACATTATTTTAATGAACTTTTGGCATTTAATACAATGAATTCTTAAAAAGATTTTTATATAATTTGTTTAAGAAAAATGATTTTAGAAATCTTTTTATTAAAATATTTTTATTCAAATGTTTAAAGTATTTTTAATATTTTGTTTATCAAAAGATTTTTCTAGAAATAAATCTTTATTTTTATATTCTTGTGTATAATATTTTTAAACAAATGATTAAGAAAAATGATTTTAGAAAAATAGTGGATATCTTTTATAAAAATATTTTTAATCAAATTTTGATTTTTACATTATTGATTGTTTAAAGCATTTTTAATATTTTGTTTTCAAATCAAAGATTTTCTAAAAATATATCTTTATATTCTTCTAAATTTTTTTAAACAATCTTATGTACAAAATTATTATTTAAAATATCTTACCTTTTACAATATTTTTTCTTTCTTCTTAAATAAAACCTATGTATATTAAATCTTTAAAATCTCGTTTTAGATAACTTATTTTTTAAAATGTTTACAAAATTTCTGTTTTATTTTGTATATTTTAAAATAATGATTAAATAAGTTATTTTTAAATTTTTTTACATTTCATTTGTTGTTATATAGGAAATAACACAACATATATCGATACAAAACCCATTTATTATTATTATAGATAAATTACAATACCAAATCTTTTTACTGTAAAGGCAATCACATCATTTTAGTGTATTTACATCAATCTTAAATGTGAATTGCTTAGTAGCATATATAAAATACAGTAAAAGTTTATAAAAGGAACAAAACATTATTTTTAATAAAATGAAATCAATCAAACTATAAATTTTATGATAAACTTTTACAAGTACAAAACATTATTTTAATGAACTTTTGGCATTTAATACAATGAATTCTTAAAAAGATTTTTATATAATTTGTTTAAGAAAAATGATTTTAGAAATCTTTTTATTAAAATATTTTTATTCAAATGTTTAAAGTATTTTTAATATTTTGTTTATCAAAAGATTTTTCTAGAAATAAATCTTTATTTTTATATTCTTGTGTATAATATTTTTAAACAAATGATTAAGAAAAATGATTTTAGAAAAATAGTGGATATCTTTTATAAAAATATTTTTAATCAAATTTTGATTTTTACATTATTGATTGTTTAAAGCATTTTTAATATTTTGTTTTCAAATCAAAGATTTTCTAAAAATATATCTTTATATTCTTCTAAATTTTTTTAAACAATCTTATGTACAAAATTATTATTTATAATATCTTACCTTTACAATATTTTTTCTTTCTTCTTAAATAAAACCTATGTATATTAAATCTTTAAAATCTCGTTTTAGATAACTTATTTTTTAAAATGTTTACAAAATTTCTGTTTTATTTTGTATATTTTAAAATAATGATTAAATAAGTTATTTTTAATTTTTTTTACATTTCATTTGTTGTTATATAGGAAATAACACAACATATATCGATACAAAACCCATTTATTATTATTATAGATAAATTACAATACCAAATCTTTTTACTGTAAAGGCAATCACATCATTTTAGTGTATTTACATCAATCTTAAATGTGAATTGCTTAGTAGCATATATAAAATACAGTAAAAGTTTACAAAAGGAACAAAACATTATTTTTAATAAAATGAAATCAATCAAACTATAAATTTTATGATAAACTTTTACAAGTACAAAACATTATTTTAATAACAGATTTCAATATTTTTATGATAACATTAGAAAACATTTTACAAAGTACAAACAATATTATTTAATAATGTGATCAAACTAAACTAAATATACATCACCCGTTTTTCACATGTTTAAAACATTGCATAAATATACCACCACCTTTTAGTAAAAATAAAACATGTCACTCTTCACTTTCTTCAATCAAATAATGTCCAAAACTTAAACTTTTTATACCATCGTCTAAAATATATTTTTTATCAAAAAAGCTGTTTAAAGTTTTTCTATTTTCGAGTACTGTTTTTAAATTGTGTTGTTTGGATTTAATGGCTATTTGTGTGTGTTTTAAATTTAATTGGTTAAACAAGACATTTTTATAATCTTCGGATCCCAGGGTGTCTAAGGTGGATTTTTTTACTCCTTTAGCAGTTTTTTTTACAGAATCTTCGTATGTAATGCAATACATTTTACATTTAAGAGCAACAAATTCTTTAATTGCACTACATGATTCATTTTTTAAAAAACCGAGACACCCGCTATTTTGGGGGTTGTAGGCTATATGGTTGGTGGGAAAATTACTGAGGTCCAAAATGTCTGAAAATTTTGTATTCATATCGCTGTAAACATCATTTGTTGTTATTTTTGCAAAGATGGAATCAGTATCGGTATACAACAGGCTACATCTGTTTTTATAATGTTTTTTAAGGTGAGAATAATACAATTTGTACATTTGCAACTTCGCCCGTTCAAGTACAGAAAATCCAATAAAAATGGGGGAATTTAGGAATAGATTTTTCTTTTTCATTTTAAAAACAGCAAAAGATTCGTTGATACTTTCAAAATAATCTAAAAGCGGACTGGATAATTTTCTTTTACACTGTTCCTGGGTGAAAGCTCCCTGCATATCAATTCTTTTCCTATTATTAGCTATACTTTTTCCAAAAATCCCATTATTCATTAATTTTAAGAGATCCCTTTCAAAACGATCATCGGTTTGTTGCCTTTTTTCGTTATTAAAAGAAATGTAAGGTTTGAGATAATCCCTTTGATGAAAGGATAAAATTCGATGAATTTTTTTTAATACCAATCCCTGTTCCAAATAATATTGAAGGTTTAAATAGTGGGTTACATAGTTCCGTTTTGTATAGAAATTGGGGATTAATTTTCGAGAATAATTTGTAAATTTTATATTTTCTTTCTCTATTAAGTTTTTTTGATACGGCGATAACATGTCCTTTTCAACTTTTATATGCTGAACGGCGAGAGGGAAGTCATTATGAAAATCTTGTATTTCGTTTTTGGGATATTCCAGGGTTACCTCCAAAAAATATCCTGTCGTTGATTCCGGTGAAATGTCAAACAAATTAAAGCTCTCGATTTCATCTTGTCTTAGCCATTTGAAATTGCCATAGGGAAGAAAACTCTGTAGACAAAATCCGTATAAATTTATAGCGTCTAGCGTAATGATATAACTGTGCTCTATGGTGGGGTCGTATGACGAAAGGTAAGGGTTGTTTGCTTTTGCATAACGGTCACCGAGTGTGACAACTCCACCACGGATATTACCCTCCAGCCAAATAAACATGTTGACGTCTGTAAACAACTGTATTTCGGCTTTCGTTAGGCGAAGGCAAGCATCCCACGCTAAATTTGCGGCAGAAATAAAGTGAACAGGGTCCAATCGGTAATATTGCATTGATTTGCGGCGAAACGATGTAAAGACTTCGGCAAGGAAAATTACATCCAATCGTTGATATAATTCTAGATAGTCACCAAAGTTTTTTAATTTAAATGTTTTATAGATGAGAAGTTCATGATCGTAATCGATTTGGGATATTGCCGAATTTGTTAATTTATTAAAAAAGGCTGACTTAGGAGGAAATTTAGAATGTTTCAAGACATTTTCATCCGAGAAATACGAATAGGGGAACGTGTTTTTTCTTTGTAGGAGATGTCGGTTTTTTAAATGTTTGAAATATGAATTAAACAATGAAAAGTTGTGATTGGAGGATTTTAATGTTTCTACGAGAGTTGCGAGAGATGCATTTAAAAATTGCATAGTGTCCATAAATTTCATTTCATCGATTTGAAAAACCGAAAAACGCTGCGTGTTTACTGGAATAATATTTATTTTCTCTCCTACATGCCAATTGACTTCTTTAAGAATAAAATTAAGGTCGTATCCGCGTAAATTGTGAAAATAAATGGGCAAAAAGAAAGAGGTTCGAAGATTTAAATTACAACTGACATGGCTAAATCCTCTGATGTTGTCATTGTAAGTAAAGTGGCAATGGTCCAAAACTTGAAGGTCCGTCGAGAGAAACGGCTTTTCGCATATGTGGCATTCGGTCTTATTACTCGGTATCCTCCCCTTCATGGGGGCGATTTCATGCATTTTGGCAATTAGTTTCTTTGTGATTTTTTTAAGAACCGAAAGAAAATTTTGAATAACGTCTAGCCCTTGGTAATACTTTTGAAAAATTAATTTGTCGTTAATGTCTAAAACGATTATAAAATACGTGTAAGGAATGTGTTCCTCAATCGGGGTCGAAAAAGTTTTTGTTGGATGTTGCATTGCACTCGATATTGGACGTAGCATGCTCTCGAAATCGCAAAACACGACAAAAGGATGATACAACATTTTATGAACATTTTTAAACTTAAGTATACGGTTTTCATTAAACGGCATGGCTATCTTTTGAGGCGCGTTTTTTACACAAAGATCTTTGTGTGTTTGTAATGTCGTTCTCCTTTGAAACCCGCTGAGACAATTTTCACAAAAATGGTGTAATCCTTTCTTTTCTGATAACAATCGATTGAAATTTTTAATAAGAAAATAATGTTTTTTATACAAAAGCAAATTTACTTTTTTACCTACTGTTTTACCCTTATATATAGGATAAAGGTTTGAAGTGTAACCGTATACTTTTATTTGTAGTTTGTTAAGCTTTTCGAATTTCGCTATTTGATCAATGGTTACTGGGAATTTAAGTAAACTATAATCTAGGTTAGCTAAATAACGGTCATATTTTGAGGGGTAATTGGAATTGGCAACGACAGGATATAATTTTGCGAGTATGCAATACAGAAAGCACATGTGATTGTTACATTTTATGTTTAATAGGGCTTGTTTGTTTTTTAGACGTTTCGGCAGCGCAATGGTTCCACACCCCCCTCCCATCCCCCATGCGACATAATTCCCAATGTGAAGGTCCAAAAACTCGATATTTTTTATCACCCATCCGCTCCCATTTAAAAGGAAATTTTCCACTCCATGTTTAAGATTATCAAAGGCGTTATCTATGGCCGAAAAAATCTCGTAGGGCGAGAGGATTCGTGCAGTATTTGAGTTGAAATAAAAAGTTTGGGTTACTTCTTCCTGATCAATATGTTTAAAAAATAATACGCTTATGCATATAACTAAGCGTATTCTTAACGCTAAAGAGGTATTTAACTGGTCGAAAATGTCGTCCCTGATATCGGCGTGTAATCGGTCTACGTCTCGGTAGTTTAATGTACACCGAAGACTGCGGAGGTAGCCCCTGAAAGCAGAACGAAACGGTGCAAAATGAAACATTTGGCGTTGGACTTACTGTACTCGAACGGGTGGGTTTTTTGGACTACAGTACTCGATTAATTGAGGGGGATTAAGTTATTTTTATAAAGTGAGACAAGCAAATGTTTTTTTTTTTAAATTTTGAAGTCGTTTGCCTTGCAATACTCCATCACGGTTTCTATGGCCTTTCGGACCGTCTGGATTTGTTTGATGTTGATATTGAATCGGTTTTTTATTTCTCCATCTACATTCTTATAAAACCCCAGATAGTATTCCTTTTTAAAAGGCTTCACCTCCAACACAATGTCGGATCCGATGTAGATAGAGTATGGGTCCAGGGTAGGTTTCGCAAGTGGCACTTCGGTAGAGGAGAGATTGAGGTCAAATTTTTGGAGTTTCCTTTTTCGAGTTGATTCGCGGGCTGGTGATTTGGCCTTTCGTTTTAGTTGGGTGAAGTCCTCCTCATCTGATGACCTTTTTTTACTCGACTCCCCACCTGATGGCCTGACCTTTCTTTTTAGTGGAGCAAAATCCTCTTCGTCCGAGGAGAGGATCATGGATTTGTCGTTTCTATCTGGGGCAAATTAAAAAGAACTTTTGAATGAAATGAACTTTGAAATTAAATTTAAATGAACTTTGTGCAGAGTACACATAGACTTTACTTGAGGGGGGATAATGCGGCTTAGCTAAATAGATTTTAAAAATACTCACCAGACATGACAGAGGAGTTTTCGGATGCTGGGTCTTCGACAGGGCACTGAAGAAGTAATGTGAAGATTGCGAAAAGCAAAAGCACTATTTATATGAAGATTTTACCTTGGTGGAAATCCCAACATTCCATGGTTGAAGGGTACAAATTTCATAGGGCATTGCAATACGGGATGTTTTTAGATGGAAATCCTTGAAGTGTGTTTCATGAAAGCGCCTTTGCGGAAAAAAAAGTGATTATCCATTCATGTATATCCTTGACGCAAAGAGAGAATGCACGCCAAGGAGCACGTTTTTTGTTTAAAATGCAATCATTTAAATATTTTTACATGTGTAATTCCTTCCTTTTGAGCCGAGTCTATTATAATATCCATTTTTGCGAAAATGGTATCTCATCCTTGAAATGTTCGCGATGCGAAGATTTTGCTTCCCCCCCTAAGTAATTTATTGCTGTGTCCATTTTTTGGGAAATAAGATTAGCATAAGATAAAAATGAAAGCACATCCCTGAAATATTTCGTTTTCTGAATGCAGCGTAATTTGTTCGAGCATGGAGGTGGACAAATTTAAATAAACAGCAACATTTATGATTTTAGAAGGATAAAAGTGTTTGATGAGAATTATACATTTGAAATTAGTCAAATTTCAGTTTTTCACATAATATTTTCAAAGTGTGTTCGCATAAAAATGTTTTGTATCGCGGATATTTTTCTATCATTAATTGGGCAAATGTTAAAAAAAAACCAATTTTTACGAGGGTTACTCCGTCTACAAATAAGCTATGTGAGAGCGTGCGTAGCGTGCTTATAGATGGAGGGGATTTATCTACAAGCTCTTTTATTTCATTACCACAATACCGTGCAATTTCTTCCATCTTTATGAACACTTATCCTTTTATCATTCCTATATATAATATCTAAAAAAGTTAAGATTAAAAATAATAACAAAAAAGACAGTTTACAGTTAAAAATATTTTATACATATTATTTTCTCAAGACAATATACATATTATTATTTTCAATATATTTTGCGTACACTGTCTATGATACAGCGAGAGTCTAGGCTTTTCAAAAATTCTTCAGTTACAAAATGTAGTAGTCCATTGTTCTCTTGAACGAATTCAGTGGCTATTTGTTTTAGATTAAGTTTCATCACTGCCAAATTAAAATATTTGTTGAGTTTCGTTTCATTACTCATTGTAACACACTCATGTCCTAGTTGATTTTCGTAAGAAAGTTTGCATCCGTCACATTTCAAAACAAGGTTCATAGCTTTTTCTAGATGAGTTTTCAAAAATTCACAGAGAGAAACACTTAATATCATTTCGGCATCGGTTTTCTCGACATTTGCTTGGGTGGCACACTCTGCATTCTCCGTCTTCATCAGCATCCATCTTTTCAACGCATGTGTGAGCAGGAAATGTATAACACTTTCCGTGATGAGATGGGTCATATCTTTCAACTGACACCATTGGTATTCTGACATCAAAAGTACCCCCGGTATGAAGTGTCGGGAAAAGTTCGGTTTCAGAAAGCATCTTTGCATGGATACTTGCATCCCGTCACTTGTTTCAACAGTCGCAAGGAATAGTTCATTTTCGACGATTGAAAATGTCTCAAACGAGGTAGGCAAATCCACAAAAATTGGGTTATTCACATTCTCACAAAAGGATTGCCAAAGGAATGGTGGAAGGATAATTCCATTTTCTGATGGCAGAAAGTCACCTGATGCGATTCTAACAAATTCACATATGCGAATAAACACTTCGTTGTCTTCATCCAAAGACACAATCACAAATAATCCGTTTCCTAAATGAAGACAATTTTCCGGCAGCGTCGATTTATGCGTGTTGTAGATATCAAGGGATCTTAAGCGCCTTGCAGTCTCGGCAAAGCTAATAGGAGTCGTCGTCTTATCCATGTCGAGTTTTAAAGAGAAATGATAGCACCTTATTTCATCCAGCTCAAGAAAATAACATCATTTCAAAAAAATCCGGTTTTAATTATTCCAAAATAATATTATTCGCATTAAAACATGATTCAACAAGATATTTCGACTTATACCATCCTGAACGTGTTTCGCATTAAAACATGTTTCAACAAGATATTTCGAGTTACACCATCCTGAACATGTTTCGCATTAAAACACGTTTCAACAAAATATTTCGACTCCTGAACATGTTTCAACAAGATATTTCATCATGTCTCGAGTCAGTTTTGATAAAACGTTTTTCGAAACATTGTTTAATTCATGGCGCCATCTATCGTTCGTTTTAAAAGTATTATTTTCTCTGGCAGCTGACTCGAGCTCGCGATCTAAAAGTCTTCGTGGCTGAATTGGCATGCATTAACCAACTGAGCTACGAAGACTTGGAGAGAAATGATATGAGACTTTTTAAAAAGGAGATCATACATGTGTATTTAAAAAAAAAAAAAACATTTTTATTTCGGAATAAGTTGAGAGAGTAATTTTCCTCACAAATCATCAGCCATTTCATTTTGATGCAGCACTTGGATAATCTTGTCTTCTAACCGAATCTCTGGTTTATTTATTTGGTAATATTCCGAAACCAGATCCGGAGATACGAGAGCCATTTTTCTAGACATTGCCTGCTAATAATTTTAAAACGGTTGGAATAATCATTGACAAAATTGATCCGCCTGTTTGTTGCGTTAATATTTTTCTCTTCGACGACAACCCTGTTTTTTTATCGGCTAATTTGCGAATAACTTTTTATACGGTGCCAATTTTTGTACTTGAACCCCCGGAATATTGCCGTGCAATAAATTTTGACAAATTTCACAGATAGATTTTAGCTGATCCGTACTCGCTGTGTTTAAGATCGCTTTTCGTTGTTGTGGTGAGGCTTTAGAGAGTATATGCAATAAATGCACGTGTTTTTTTATCCGTTTCATTGTTCTACTGGCACAAACACCCAATTGATAAAATTTTCATCAGGAAAGATAGATGCTCTCAACCTCTGCTCGTCGCACGTCAGCGGGTGGACATCTACGAATAAATAGCTGTATGGTTCGCACGTTGCCTTTTTATACGCGTCCATGAACTATTTACCTTTAAGAGGAAACGCTTGTCTCGCGAAACAGGACATTTGAGATGCGTCTCGGTTGTTGCGAAACAAAACGATATAGTGCGTATTCAAACTAATATCTCGCATCACTTTCACTTTCGGAAAAAGATTTTGTGTAATAAGTATTACACTAAAATTTTTATGGTGCGACGTGACTCGAAACATTAATTCCACTTCTTCGTTTAATTTTGATTGTAAATCGTCAAACACCACCAAATCAAACGCCTCTTCTTCGGTGGTAATCCGCATACAAATTTTATCCCTGGTTCAGCGCCCATCCATTTTTGATAGACGGAAAAACACCAACACACCGTTTTAATCTCACGTTCGTAGACATCACTTTTATAAGTTTTCTCACTAGTTCTGTTTTTCCAGAAGAAGATGGTCCCGTACATATCATCGTGGAGGGAAATTTTAATTTCAGCTTTGTTGACAGAGTTTCAAAAATTCGTCTTTAAAAAGTTGAATTCCGCGTTGTTCTGGTTTTAAATCATTCGTTCCGTTATAATAAAACTTTCTTATATCATACACCACCTTTTTCTCCTTTGTACATTTATGAAAATACACTCGGCGACCAATATTTTCCGAGACCGAACAAGTACTCTTGCTCAAATCCACATATTCTTCGTTTGGTATCGGCAACACTATCAATTCTGCGAGACATACGATCGCAAGGATCGCGATTACAACTGTTTTCACCTCCATTTGACGTTCTCGTGTTTTCTATTTATATATATATATATACCCCAAAATAATTGTCGTTTTGAAAAGAGTGGGTTTTCGAATTGACTAGTTTTCTAAAAGTTTTTTTCTGAAACTACTATACAAATACTTTTCAAGTTTTCTAATTTCTCAATTTCAGAAACCATAAAACTTTTTATAAAACGATGGTATCTGTATTGTAGATTTAAAAAAACATTTTTTTTAAATCTGCAATACAGATACCATCGTTTTATACTACTACTGATAAAGTAACTCGCTAAAGGCATCTCCATATGTTAATGAAATAATTGCGATACGCCAAAATACAGGGTGGGCACGTATTGTTCGGCGATGGTCATTCTTTGGCTGTTAAACTACACATGAGAAACCAATGTTTTTGTTAATATGTTTGTTGCTATTGAACCTAAGCCACTTGTTTAAAATGTAAGATAGGTGTTGGATAAAATTAATGTTTTATTATACCAATGCATCTGCATATGATACAACCATCGTCCAATAATTTGTGACCACACTGTAGGTATTGCGCATAATTCTTACCTTCCACTAATTCTGCACAAATGTACTTTCTTTATGTAATGGTTGCAACACATATTTTACCTCACTTTAGCCAAAACGTTACACACAATTTTGGTACTAAACCCTTCGTATTATCCTACGCATTTTAGCGTTAGACTTCATTTTAAAATTTAATTACAGTTAATAGAATGTAACTTACAGTCAGAGTTCGAAATTAATGGTCATTAGTCGTATTTTGCTCCTAAAAATTTCAGTTTGACGATCGTATTTTTTACATCCAATCGTCATTTTTGTGTCTAGCTTAATACGTATAATGCTGGTAAGGCGTATATTCGCTCTTTCATATAGATCTCCTGTTTTTATCTTTGGAGTTTGAACATTCCACACACGCCGATCCACGGGGCTACTAGTGCAAGCGGTGGAATTCTGTGGAATTGGTTTCTAATAGGAGGTTCACGCACCTATCGTTGCTCATTTCATAGAATACACATAGAAATATGCTTCTAATTTTATGCAAAAGGTGCTTTAATGATTACAAAAGTATCGGTAACAGTTGGCAGCTCTATTTAAGCAATTTGAATTATTTAAGAATTACCCCTAAACAGAACATATTGGTAACTAAAAAAAAAATACTAGGTATTAACGACGCCAAACTTTTATCTCCTAATTTCGAACCCAGTTTAGAGTACTATCCTATCCTATATATACAAAAGCTAATTTCTCATTATCTTCAGTTTTTGCATTAAAAAAACATTCAGTTACCTAACAATGTAAGCGACCTACAGTCTGTTCTTTTTAATAGCTCTGGATACACTCTCCCTCATTACAAAGTATGTTTCTAGTCCTCGTTGAACACGATGGAATGAGAATTAGGGGGGGGGGGGGGCAGAGAGCACGTGAGTCCTGCCCCTTCCCCCCCCCCCCTCTCCACCGAAACGTCACAACCTCTGTCTAGTAAAAGATCCGTCGGAAAACTGTCTCCTGCTCACTCATGGACGGGGGGCTTTGATCGAACGTCCGCTTCCAACAGAGAGTGTCTTCTTCCTGTGTCTGTGTGTGTCCATTCTCTCAATAGGATTAAAATCTCATGCTCTCCTCTTCCCGTAAGTATGTATTCCATTTCATTTAGGGTAGCGAGGCCTGATTTAGAAAATCCCCCCCCCCCTAAAATGAAATATATTTAAACTACTGTTCGACCCCTCGGTGCTGGGTAACCCGTTTCAAGGTAAACATTAATAAAAAATTTAAGTGAACCACGTTGACTCGCACCCGCGACTTAGTGTTCCGAAGTCTCGCGCGTTATCGACTAAACTAGAAAGCCACGTTTGGAATTTTGGAAATATATATATATATATATATTTAGATGAATATATGGACGAAGTTAGGGGGGGGGGCAGAGAGCAAGTGAGTCCTGCCCCTCTCCACCTCTCTAGAATGAAATAGGGGTGGTAGACAGTTTCATTTTGGCAGAGTTTCGTGCTTGCGAAATTATATCTGTTACGCACTTCCCTGAAACTTTCGCCCATGTATTCATGCGCGTATTGCGAATGTTTTTAAGGCCTTTCACTGTAACCAGTGAGGGAAAAAAAGTCCCCGTCATGGACGGACGCGTAAAGCTCATCTCCTAATTAAAATAACGTCAATCGTTTTTCAACCTGAATCGATTAGTAATTATGAAGAATGTCTTATTATAATACTTTTATGGATAGTTTAAACTCTTTTTACACTGGCGTCCAATGTAGGGCGAAACTGTAAGAACAGTTTCTAAACTAGGATTAGCATATGACATTCTTCTTAGTTAAGAATCGATTCAGTATGGTTTTCATACGATTAAGGCGTAATTTTATTTAGGAGATTGAGCTTTACGCGTCCGTCCATGACGGGGACTTTTACCTCTCTGGTTACAGTGAAATAATTTAAAAACATTCGCAATACGCGCCTGAATACATGGGTGAAGTTCAAATTAAATGAAAGGGGGCGATAGACAGTTCCATTTTGGCAGAGTTCTATGCTTGGGGAATTATATCTGTTACAACTATCGTTATTTTTTTTAATGAATGTGCGCAATTGGGTTCCCTTGCAATGCAGGGCAAACAGTTAGTATCGTATACGATATCATGATTTAATAATTACGAGGCAGTGTTCCCGGGTCTTTATTTCTGGATAGATTCCGATCCGCCGCAAATAGCCCATTGTTTACCTCTAGTACAACGTTTCTCAACCAACCGTATAAAATATCAAATAATCTACCAAAATACACCTTAAATGACACAGAAAAATGTAGATTGACGTTGTAAAATAATCAAACTTTAAAACAAATGATGGAAATGTGCATAAATTCGCATTCGAAATTTTCTGATGTATTTATTAAAGACTTAGAATAATATAAAATATATGCCTCCAAAATTCAAGTCAATGACGTAACCTCTAATAATTGAAATTATTAAAGTTAAAAATTTCATACAAATAACACATATTTTAGTACATTCTTCAAACTGCCTGATGCATATAAAAATTAGGTGAAGGCTAGTAATCAAATGAGAAACAACAAACACACTGTATTTCCTAATATGGTTCAAAAGCATCAGTAAGTTTAAACTTTTTGAAAAATTATGAATTGAATAACCCATTTACAAAACTGTCCAAAAATTACTATATACTACTACTATTACTAAAAAAACTATATCGATTGATTCGAAAAATTATATTTTGTTATCAATTGATATTGAATTAATTTGGCTTTAATTTTAAAATATAATGAAGGAGCAAAAACCATTATTTACTAATATAAAATAATAAGAAAATAGTCCCGTAGAAGCAAATGTTGCTTTATCCTTCGTATCCACACTGGATACAAACGCAAAAGAATTTGTCTCCAGCAAACGTGATTTATGATTGGCTACAATGTGGATAAATAGCAGATTTCACTTCTTGAACAAAAACAAGATGGAGACGTTTACATTTGCAAACCCAGTTAAATCCTTTATTCAATTGTAAAACGAGTTAAGTGAAAATTAAAATTTAGAAAACTTGTTCAGTTATCTGAAACTTTTGCATAGTTTAGTGAAAAATGTTTTTTTTTTCACTTTACTAATAAAATTATTATATTAACAACGATAGGTTTTGAATTTTTTTTGCGCCATTGACTCAAAATCGTTCGAAGGCCACATTGCTGATTTTGCATATAGGCTACTCAATTCTGCAAATATATTTGAAAAAAAAGAACATGAATTTCTTTATTAAAAAAAAGTTTAGAGCCGCTAATCTAAACAAAGATTCGTTGGTTGGTCTTACAGTGAATCAAGAGATTTGACACGCTATCAAGGTCTAAAATTACATAACTGGCATACATATTAGAAACATAATATAAAGTTTTAGTGCAAAATTGCATGACAACACTGTATTTTCAAACATATTACTTTGATTTGTCTTTATGGATTAGCAATATAGATTATATTTGCTTTAGTAATTTTTTAAAAATAGTTTGAACAGTGAATTTAGCTATTTATTTTTCAAAAGAATTGTTTTGCAATAACAAAAATCTGTAAAGACAGTTCGTTTAACTGCATTCTTTCGTTCATAAAAATGCAAAATTAAAGTTTTTCCAAAAAATATTTTGTTGACATATTAAAATTAAGAAAATGTATTTTTTTTTAAATATTTATTTTTAAAACATTTATTAAAAAAAATGTATGATTATGTTAATATTCTTTGCACATATAAGTGGAAAAAAATTATAACGATATCTGCAAAATTAAAGAGTGTCCTATACACGTTATCAAATATATACACGTATATCAAAGTTTTACTTATATAAAATAGAGTAAGATTTAAAATAAAAACTCATTAAGTTTTATAACGGGACCAACACTCGAGGTTTCTCTCAAGACCCGGATGTCCTGGGCGTAGATTCAAGGATTTTGATCCCCAGCGAAATTCCTACCACCACCATCAAACCTTCCGGAGACAAAAACAATTCGCATCCGAATGCAAACAGCAATTTTGAATTTCAATTAAAAAACAAAGGTCAACATTGGCCCTTTGAACAAGCTAGTGCGAATATTCGCCAAAAGAGTTCGACGACTGGGAAATTCAGTCACTGTCGGCAACCTTCGAAACCCCTTTGCGAGTTCATTTGAGAAAGGTCACCACCGAATTCGAGTGTTTGTCCAAGAAAAATTCCCGAACGGTTACAGTTACTTTATTTCCCGAAACAAATGTTTTTTGTTTTCTTTTAATCAGCTCGCGGAAGCCATTTTGTGAAATAAATTATTTCGTCCCTTTGTGTACAACAGTGGGTTTCCGATACTTGGTTCGTTGACCTCGTATGCGAAGTATTCCGTTATATCTTGAGTATGAGAACGAATGGCTCTTTTCTTTTGCTAGGACTGCACGTCCAGTGGTGTAAGTCACAAAAATCTAAAATGAACTAACAATATCTCCCATTACTAGGCAGATCAGTGCCGTTAGACAATATTTTTTAAGGGGTGGGGATTGAAACAAGAAACAACTCAACGATTCGAAATTCCCAACTTAACCCTTTGCACTAAGCTTTCGCCTCTCTAGCGCCAACAGAACGACCAGTTCTTTGGTTCCCTGTTCTTTAACATAAACGAGAACAACATAATCTTGCATTTTAAAAAAAAAACATGATCTTTTTTATTGTTGTCTTGCAGATCCAAAATTTGCTTTTGTTTTCCTCTATGAGCAAAAAAAAAATATTAGGAAAAGAACATAAAGAGGAATAACTGTTCCGTAAAAAGAACGCAAAGTGTTCTTGGAGTGCAAAGGGTTAAGGTTGCGGGTGCCAGATAATCCTTATCCGACCATGGTTCAAAAATATGAGGCATTGTTCCTGGGTCTTTCCTTCCAGATGGGTCCCGAACCGTTGCCAATAGTCCAATGTGCATATCTAGTGCGACCTTATTTAACCGAACCAAACTTAACGATACAAAATTCCCAACTTAATAGTGCTAAAAATTCCTAGTTCCAACTTATCAACATTTATAGATTAGGTAATATTAAACAGTTCTTTAAAAATATATTGATTTGTTGCACGCATGTTACAATGCTGTGTCCGTTTTGAAGTTTAACTCAAGTTATATTTTACAAGTTGGGCAATTTCTAATCCTCCCTCGATTTCATTCTCGATTCATATTAACTTTCTTCAGTCAAATATTTTCCCTACTCAGGGATTTTTAAGACTCGAATAGGGGGTACGACGGGTCTGAGGTAGATAGATCTATTATATGGATCACTGATGCAGGTCAGTGGCGGCCCGTGGTCAAAAATGTTAGTGCAGCCGAAAAGATGTAACTCCCCCTAAATATGATCCATTTTAGCTTGCTGGGGAAGTCATACTACGTAAGGTTGCCATGGCAACGATGCAGCCGATTTCGAACTTCGTTTCTTAGCTGCAATTTTGATTGAATGGAGTTTTTGTTTTTTCTTCTCCTGAATTTGTGCATTACGGAAACACGCTTGCTATTTATCGGAGATTTTTTTTTACTTAGAGTTGAAATTTAATCTCCATTTCTAATTCTAATCTTCATTTAAGAAAATTAGTAAAATATATAATTTTAGTTTTAAAATATAATAAAATAAGGTGCAGCCCGGCTGTACTTGCTGTAGTGGGCGAGCCGCCACTGATGCAGGTTCTAACTCAATTGGTTGTACAATAATAAGTTGACTGTTAGTTCACTTGAGAGTGGCCCACTTTAAGTTAATAGTTCTCAAACTTTGGTGGCTGCGGACCACCGAGATGAAAGTAGACATTGCACGGACCACCACTTTCTATTAATAGTAAATAATATTCAGGAAATAAATACAGATATGCAATTCAGATATTAAATACTATATACTTCAATAATGTTATTAATAAAAAAATCTATTTAGATTTTTTTAATTTGGTAAGGTAGCTTTTGAAAATAACGAAAAGTGTATTTATTTGATTTCAAATAATAATAATGGCATTTGAAATTGCATTATTTCGCCAAATTCTAAATTCTTGGGTAATGCAGCACACATTCAAAAATGTGCTAAAAATACACTTTTAAAAATGCAAGTGGAAGGATTCCACTCAGGGACCAACTTACAAGCTTAGGGGCCCAGGGCAAAAGAACATTAGGGGGCCGTCTCGATGCAACTCAAAATAAAAATGCTAAATTTATGTATAGGCACACAATGCGAAATAACGTAATCAATTAGTTTTAATGCAAATTTAATACGGCAAAAAATTTATATTTTTAAAACTGCTAATTTTTTGAATTAAAGTTAATGGTCGGTACTTCAACAGAGTTTCTTCCTTCGTTTCTGTTAGCTTTTTTTTAGTTGAGCCAGATTCGTACGTTCTACCCATTTTATAGTTAGAAAATGCCTAATGATTACAATATCAGAAAATTTGGTATAGGAAAAAAGTATCCGTAAACGACTACGGGTACTTTTTTCCTGTACCAAATGTGCAATTAGTAAACCCAGTTTGTTTATGGTCTTGGTCATGAATTGAATTCTGCAATATGATCCAAATGGCATTTCTTTGGCAAGCGCAATGAAAAAGGCGACATACATCATGAACGTGCTCAAAAAGTTCCATTGATTTAATTGGATGAAATAGTAGAACTTTTGCAAAATAATTAACAATTGATTTAAAAAAAATTATTAAAACAGTTTTATAAACTAAATTAAATAGATTTTTAAAAAAATCGTTAGTAAATTGAATTTTAACTTTTTCACATATATTTAGCATTAAATCATTTTTGGGGGTCCCCTTAAAGTGGGCGCCCAGGGCAAGTGCCCCGAATGCCCTGCCGTAAATCAGTCTCTGATCCCACTTACATTTCTCATTCCAAAAATACATGTTTATAAACACGATATATTATAGAAATACAACATACACAGTATATTATAGCAGATCCACAATTGCGACATCAGAAAAAAAAATTACGTTTTTCAATAAAATATAAGAGTTGATCGACATCAGAAATTTTTTTTAAAAAGTTTTTTTAACAAAATATAAAAAAATAATAATTTATTTCTGGTTAAAATCAGTAGGAATTAAAAGAAGAAAGTATAAAAATGGAGTACCAATGCACACAACGTAATTTATATTAATGGAAATACTGTAGATTTCCTCATTAGAGTATTTTGGTATAAATAAGAATGCATTATGCATTATCGAACAATCGACTTAAATTTTTTTTTCAAAGAAAAACAAATTTTTTTAATTGGACCCTCTCGCAGACCACGGGTTGGAAACCGTTTCTTTTAAGTGCTCTTAACTCTGCACCACTTCACCATTTAATGATGGATTCCTAGAAACAATATATTTTTAATTTGTGATTACAACCCGGAAATTTGTTAGTAAGGGGAGAAGTTAATGGAATTTTTTGTTTGCAGAAAATCGGATATAAGTAACTCTTTCAGTGTACTTCGTTGTTTGTGTAAAGATCGTTTAATTGTTTTGACCATCGGTTTGCTTTTGTTAGTAAATTTAAAATTTGGGAATTCTTTTACAATTCGTGACCTAGGTAAATAACGCTCGGGCTAAGCAAATAGTAGCGATTTGAGTTGCTTTTCGTTGGATTAAACTTTAATTTAAAACCAACATTAATTAAGGCAAATAATGATTAAGTTTAAATAACTTCTCTATAACTTTAATCCTAGTTGTTTTATTATCTAAACAAATCTTAAATGCGCTTTTAAAGGTCGGTCAGTGTTCATAAAAAGTTTATTTAAATATGATTGAAAGCACCTTGGTAAAAAAAATAAGTGCTTTAAAAAATATGTTTACTTATTGGTGAAAGATACTAAAATACGCAAGAAATACAAGTTGAAGGATTTTCCTAAAAAAGAATTAAAGAAATATTGGAAATTTTTCAAATACTGGAAATTCTTCAAATATTGTTTAGAAACTTTAAAAAAAAAAAATGTTAAACCCTATAAATTTAAAACGAAATTTAAATCATAGAAGATGTAGGCAATTCCCATATAATTATTTTCAAATATATAAAGAAATCTGTTATTAACCCTTCACACTCGAGGAACATGTTTAATATTTACGTTCTTTTTATGGAACAGTTAGACCCCGTTTCTGTTATTTTAAAAAGAGGTTCTTTACCGTGTTCTATTTACTTTTAGGGTGAACAATTATAAAAATAAAAAATATCAGAGAAGCTGAATGTTAATCTCAGTACACCAAATATATATTTTAGTGGTTTGTGACTTTTGTCAAATGTTTTTTTTTTAAAAAATACAGATTGTGAGAAATTTCAATCTGAAGAAAGTTTTATATCGCCAAAGTACTTGATGCTTCTTGGTAACAAAATAATTTCTATATTAAAGTTTGTGAGAGAATAACTTTTTAAACTCTAGAGAATATGCTATTCTCTTTCATTTTGAAGAACTAGAGGGAAATAACAAGTCGATATTTCGGTGACTTAAAAGCGACATTCGAGTGCAAAGGGTTCATTAAATATGTTGATACTTAAATGATGTCATACTTTTAAATAGAGTTAGATAAAGATTTGGTTTGGTTTTGTTAATTAACGTCGCACTAAAGCTGCACAGTGGGCTATTGGCGACAAGTTAGGTAAAGAACAAGTAACGATAGAAAAGCGTTTCTTATATTCAATTTGAAGAACAGGGAACAAAAGAACAGGTAGTTATTTCGCTGACTGAGAGTCGCCACTCGAGACCAAAGAGTTCAATCATTTTCCATTAAAAAATCCTGTAATAAAACGTGGCTTTAGTATATACTACGCAATCCTTGTAACTGATGTTGCCATTCCGCGTAGAGAAAAACAGCGTTTTTCAATCACCGCGTAAGAAAATTATGTATATAGATGTGACTTGGGAGAAAGAAGGACCAACGTTGCATTAGTTTAACCCTTTGCACTCCAAGAACTCTTGGCGTTTCCGTTCTTTCTACGGAACAATTGTACATCCTTATGTTCTTTTCCCTAGAGTTTGTTATGCTGATAGAAAAAAGAAACCTAATCTGTTTTGGATCTGCAAAAGAACGAGTTGAAAAAAATATCGATGTTTTTTAAACACAAGTTCATGCTGTTCTTCGTTTATTTGAAAGAACAGGGAACCAAAAGAACGAGTCGTTATGTTGTTGTCTGAGTGGCGCCAACGGAGTGCAAAGGGTTAACGTTAGACATTGGTCTTTCGTACTTTAAGCCACAAATATAGGTGCCGGACTTCTTTCTAAATACAATAAATCCAACCACATGTTCAGTTCTCTCTTTATCTGATATCTCTTTGACGTGTCCCCATTTTCCTATGATTTCTTAGAGTGTAGCAAGTAACATGGTATGCTAGATCAATTTCCATACTTTTGCGTATCGATTTGATTCGCGTGTGGTCGATCCCTTCCTTTGATGAACGGATTTCCGTGAAAAAGAAGGGGGACCGAAGTGATTTTCTGCATTATTAAGCGTCTATTCTTTAATAGGGGAGCACGGAAGGCTTCTCTGTCACGAAAGGTTCACTTATAAGAGAAAATCTTTATACATATTAGCAGGCTTGCAATTCTTTTACCGCGTTTGACTAGCAATCAGAGGATTGCGAGTTCGAATCTGATAAAAAAAATTGTAGTAATCTTATGATCAGATTGTTGCTAGATTTCTTACTGAAATACTAAGAAGTCCTAAAAAATATTTAATAATATATACCGGTGTGTATACGGGACTAGATCATGCTAAATCTGATAGGGGCCCAGTGTTCTGACGCCTATCGAGGTTGCGTCGGGTGCCAGTTCAGGTGCTTGATTTGTTTAACGTCGCACAAGAGTTGGACATTGGGATATTGGCGACGGTTCAGTTGTAGTTCTCGTCATCTGATCACGGTTCAAAAATACATATGAGACATTGTTCCAATGGCCTGCTCTTCGAGATAAACCCCGAACGTCACCAATATTAGATAAACCTCAAACCGTCCACTGTGCAGAGTGCGACGTTAATCAACCAATGGGGGAGTTTCACGCCGAGAAGAAGAAGACCGCTGTTCCAACGGAACATGGAGAAAGTTCCGCGACGCCGAAGAAGTTCCGTAAGGTTAGCAAGGAGCTTTAGCTCCTGTACTATAATTTTAAGATTTAGCCTTTAAATAATACCTCAATATAGAAATATTTACTACATAGACTGAGATAGATTGTACTAATCGTTTATCAAGTATTTTTGTTTTGAAATAAAAGTATTTTTCCGTATTTTGTTGTAATTCTAATTATATACAAATATAATATAAGTATTTATGTACTTAATTTTATTCATATGTGGAATTAAAATATTACTTATTTGGAAAAAACAAATATTATAAACAAACTTTTCCATAATTGCAAGCGTAGCGACTAAACAAACAAAAGCAAAGTTGTCTGCTGTAGGGAAGAATTCGAAACTACTAGTAAGTTACCATGTTAATACGTCACGTGAAACTCTCCCATTCTTTTACGAAGTAAAATCTGCAAATGTGTTTAAGAAAGGATTGTGTAAAAAATAAGAAGGAATTCAAATTGAGAGATGAAACTTTTAACCTTGCATACAATATATTTTTTTTCCTGAATTGACTAAGGTTAATATACCACAACATATTCCAGCAACATTCGTATACAAAATTTGGTTGGTTTGAATTAAGGTGCTTGATTTGTTTAACTAGAGCTGAACAATGGGGCTATTGGCGACGATTCGAGATATCGAATGAAAAACCGGGAATTTAATTTATCATAATTTGAATCATGGTTAGGTGACGAGGACAAAACCTGAGCCGTTTAAAATCTTTGAACCATTTTAGTGGCCCTGCGATGAACTTTATATTTTCTTTAACTGGTTTTGTAATCCTGCATTTTAACATTAAAAGGTAAAATAGAAGAAGATAGATTATATAAATATAGATTAGGCGCCCCAAAAACCTCGCTAACAGAAAGATACGCAAGCTGTTATATCTGACTCAGTGAGAATGTTGAATATCAATAAAAAGTCATGCGTTTACTATTCTTAACTTTTTTTTTTAGAACTTTATGCTAGTTATATACCAACTACTTAATCAACACATGGACAGGCAATGCGTCAGACAAACATTAAAAATTCCTTCCGAAGCAAGGAGTCGTCGGGGAATTTTTCCGGTACTGGGTTAACCATCCAGAATGAGCGTAAAAATTTCACAGTAACCTTATTCTCCATTGACCTGCCCAGAATAGTGGGTGAAGTGCGCGGAGCCTCGGTTTTCGCTTCTTGTTTCCGCAGCGGGGCGGCTTCCCCTCCCGACGCATGCGGCCGGAAGGAGGCTAAAAGGTTTCACCGTTCAAATTAACCGATCGGCAAGAACTTCCATTTCCTGAGTGCTATTGTAACTAACTACCCGAGGTTTTGTCGAGAGTCAGAAGGGATTTTAAAAACGAAACAGCTGAAGTATTCGGCGTTGCCTGGGCTTTGCGCAGAGTGATGGCCGATTTCATCACCGTGGCGCCATCTGGACAGTTTTATTATAATTACATTTCAGATTTAAGGGAAATGGGATGGATTACGAAATCTCGTGTAGACAGTGACCTGCCTCTCCTTTTTTTTTTAACCCTTTCCACTCCAAGAACATTTTGACATTTGGTTTCTTTCTAAAGAACAGTTATTCCTTTCTGTTTTTCCCCCAGGATTTTTTATGCTCATAGAGGAAAAAAAAAATCATAATCTGTTTTGGATCTGCAAGAGAACAAGTTGAAAAAAAAAAGAAGATCGATGTGTTTTACATACACGACATTTTTCGAGTTAATTTTAAAGAACAGGGAACCAAAAGAATGAGTCGTTATGTTGTCACCTGAGCGGCGCCAACGGAGTGTAAAGGGTTAATATCAAGTGTGCAAAATGTCATCAAACGCGTAATAAAACTTTAGATTTGTGTTTGTTGTTGTGATTTTTTAACATCAGTTAAAATTTGATATAATCGGTTTTACTTCTAGTCTACTCAATTATCCTTGATTCAGAAATACGCTTTGTGTCACAAATTTAAATTTCTAGTTATATAGACTATCAAATAATAATTTTTAAGTTAATTTGCTACCAAAAAAAGTTTTAAAAATTAACTTAAAATTGTTAAACTTTTTCTGGAATATCAGAAAAATAATTACAACTAGTTGATTGGCCCCGCGCTGCTAGGGAACCCCCGTTAAGCCTTATACATAAAAATATCGAATTGCCCCTCGACGGGACTTGAACCCGTGACCTATCGTTTGTTAAGTCCGGTGAGCTATTATCTATGCTGCAAAGGAAAGATGTGGATCTTGAAAATATTTTTTTTAATGTTTCTTTATTCAATATTTCTAAATTTGTTAAAAAAAATCATTTAAAAAAAACTAAGCGGAACTTTACAAATCCAAGTTGTAGGTGCATATCTTGATGATGAATAGTGCTTTTATACAATTTTTCATCAGAGGAAGTAAGTGTTTTGCTATCCACAAACACCATTTCATTCGGAAATCGAAAAGAACCATCATTGCGCATCGACCATTTAGTCCTTACACATTCATCTGATATGTTTAATAAACATTATGATGGGTATGAAATTACTGCTTGGCAGAGAATTAGGGTAAGGGATAGTTGGGTGTGCCAGAAGGGCCCAAAATTTCCTGTTGCCCAATCTGGTACAATAGGATAAGTGAAAATAAGTAGGGCTCAAAGTGATGAGCAGAGGCACGTTGTCATTGTTTGAGCAGCTGGACAGAGAAGTTTTTAATTAGGATAGGGAAATGGACGGCATCAATTTTCATTTTTTTTTAAATAAGTTTTACGCTTTTTATTTTATTTTTCAATTTTTGTTAATCTTTTTTTAAGAGACATATGGTTGTCTTGTCTTCGGTATTCATCTGTTACCTATAGTGCTTCACTTCTTGCCGTTTGTTCCCCAGAAGCTCGACCCAGTATCCCCCTCTCTGAGAAAAGTTCATGTACTGGGTTGCTCGAGCACTGGGGTAGCAAGCTGCGAGTTCGTTTTGGTGGATGTCAATTTTTATCATATACTATTTGGTTTCCTTAGTTAAAAAAGCACTCGGATAAGATTTCAAAGGCTTTCAGGCCTATTTTGAATTTTTCAAAGGTGGGTTTAGCATTTTTGAATATAGCGTAGATCTCTTTTAGTTTTGAAATTAAATAATCTTTTACTTTGAAACCCTTGAACCAAGATATTAATTCTTTAAATAGGTCCTTAAAATTTTTGTCATTTGGGCTTTGTTCTGGGACCTTTTGGGGGCAGGGGTTTGATATTCTGGGAATAGGAATGACCGGTTGTACAGTTGGCATAGTTTTTCTATGTTGTTGTTTAGGGTAGTGGCTGCATCCTCTAAAAGCTAGCACATGGTCCCTCGGGATTAACGCATAATTTGCACTCGGGATTTGCGATGTATATTTCGGTACAATCACTGGAAAAATGGCTGTCTGCGAATTTCACACATTTCTCCAGATATTTTTTGCAGCTATTTTGTATGCCCATATAGCTGACATTTATGGCATTGACTTAGCAATTTTTTTTTATATTGGTAAGGTTCCACCTTAATTTCGAGGTGCAACAGGTCTGTAAAATCATATATGGATTCTAATTACTTTGCATATGGTAGTTCAATATAAAATATTGGTAGGTTTATTTTGTGCCTCTTTACAGTTTTTTAAGCTGATAAATGCTACTAATTGGGAAGCATTTCTCAGTAAGGGAGACAGGTACGTTTGCTGGATTATTTTTTGATGACTTTCATCTGTCTTTCGGTTTTTCTACTAAAAGTGTGAAAGGGGCAATTTTCTTGCTTCTTGTAGGATTTGCTTGATCTCAATCCATAGTGTGGGGTTCGATATAATTGGAGAAATTTTTATTTGGGTGTTGCCTCTTTAACAACCATTTCTTCTTGGTTTTCAGCAAGTGCTATAAATTTGTTTGGTTCATCTACGGAGATGAGCTTTCAAGTTCTAATTTTCGTTTAATCGTTTTCTGAATCTAACTAGGTACGAATGCTCGTGCAATAGCACTTGGATCTTCATCTGAATTTCTATAAACTCTGATTTATAAGTTTCAAGCTTAGAGGAGTCGTACAATCCCCTTGTGATTATAACGATATTCCATCCTTTTCTGGTAAGTTCGCTCATTCTGATCTATAAGATATATCATCCGATATAAACATCTTTGGGATCTGGGTTTGCAGAATTCAGTCTTTGAGATAAAACGCTGATGACGTTCATGATCTCTTCATCCTCACCGGCGGGTAAGATTTCATATTGTATGATATTTGAGGGGATCTCAAGCTGTTTTGTCTCCATGATAGTGTCTACATTTTTATCGCGTACACTAGTGATAGAAGTCCTTCTGGTGAAATGTCTGGTGATACTGGAATGTTGAGCTCATGAAGTTCATTCGACAGGGCTGATCTGAGTTTTGTTAGATTCCCGATTTTGACTTTCTCGGTTTTTGTAAGTTTCCTTTCTTACTTTTGACGACTAATATCGAATGATCGAAGTTTACCTGCATTAGCTGGTCTTCAATAGATTTAAGGGGTTTTGTACAGGTAGGCGCCGATAGATAGTAAATAGTGGATAGTAAAGGTATATGGGGTGGGATAAGTGCTACCAGTGAACAGGAAGCTTCGTTAACCTTTTTGAAAAAGCTCAGCAGGAATACAGCTCCGCAAGGTATAGTGATCAAAGCCACAACCTTAGACAGAAGATAGTACCTGGTCTCCGTAGATTTACGTTTAAAGGGAAAATTCAACTCAGGCTATCCAAACCATATTGATTTTAAGAACGACAGTTTGCTTTTAGAAAGTACGTCCTCAAGCGCAAAGGCAAGATATCGAAGTTAGAGAATTCCGTTCGGGGAGCTTTTGAAAAATATATCTTGCTTCCACGAAGGCGATAGAGAGCGAGGGTGGAGTGGTGGGTGTTTTATTTAATTATTATTCATTACTGAATTTATAGCTGGTGGAATTAAAACACGCTACACAATAGTAAATGGTTCTACTGTTAAGTCTGAATTAGAAGAAAGAGTAAACTTTTTTTGTAGAAATGCTTTGGCGCCACACAAAGAAACTGTTTTCATTTATTATTATAAGGCAAAATTTTTGAGTTTACATAATTTGTCTATTGACATTCACGAGTTTTTAATCACACGAAATAAATAAGAATTAAACATTTTATGCTAACGCTTTCACAGCGCTGCTAACTAGCAAAATTGTCGAAGATTTCTTTTAAGAACTGACAATTTTAAATTTGGGTATGGCCCCTAACATTATCAAATTGATTGAAAATTCAACATATAGCAAAAAAAACTACATGGAAGAAAATCAAAAAAAAAAAAATTCACATACATGTAAAACATTTATCTGAATCAATTTCTTTCAAAATACAGCATGGTTGCTATTTGCAATTTTTTTTTTATTATTAATATCCTAGTTTAAGTAAAAAAAATTAATATATATAAAAGTAATAAAAGTTAGTGTATTTCGTTTGGGTCGTTTAGAAGTAAAACAGATAAAAAATATCAGCTTAATAAAATTGCTATTTCCAGAGATATGATTCAAAGTTTAAGAAATTCATTTAACTTTACGAGTTCTAAACTCTCGATACTAATAATTAAACAACTACTTTATCAAATTACTTGCAAATTGATATCCAACGATAAACTGATTCTAAATATTGAGTAAAAATTGGGGGTTGCTATTGAAAGTTTTAAAGTTTTTGAGGATTTTAATAGGAATGCATGCAAATTTTTTTTTGTATATCAATGTATAGTAGACTTTATTCCCTACAAAATGGTATATTAAGTTTAGTCCTATGATAAATAGTGGCCGAAAAAAAGGGGGTGGTTCGTTTTATCGCCCACTGCACATGCTTACCAAGACTTATGTGTATAGAAAAACGCATGTTGTTAACGTCCTTGAAAAGTGGGCTTTACGTGATTAAATAAACGGTCAACAAGACTCGAGAATTAAATCCCATTGCATAATTCAATAAAAATGTATTGTTTTAATTAAGCTTTGCCGTTTTAATGCGCAAGGCAAAGATTTGAAATGTGTTAATTAGGGTTTAAACTTATTCCAAATAGCAACTTGAACGATTGAATAGAAAGCTGAATTAATTGCTATCAAGAGAATTACAACGTATTTAGAAAGTGGGAATAACTCTCAAACTACGTTACTGCTAACAAAGTAACATTCATTTGCGTATGGCATTCGCAGAAACAATACTCCCATTTTTAAGCATTTTAAGGCCACTTTCAGCAATTTTGACAACGGTTTCGTCATTGAATCACGTAACTTTTGACGAAAAAAAGAATGTTCCCATTTTTTTTTTACAAAAGTAGTTTACTCCGATCCCTTTTCGGTGGTTTTGTTGCTTATACATATATTGTCACAATTTAAAAGAGCTTCCCTGGCATGGCAGATAGCGTTCGGGACTTTCGACCGAGAGATCTGTGGTTCGAATTGTGGCTGCTGATTCTTTTTTTCAAATCGTTCTTATTTTTGACGAAATGCATTTCATGAAAAAAAAAACAGTCAAAATGAATTTCCTCAGTTTGGCGAAATGTTTAATCTAGGCATATAGCAGGAGTCTGTTTCGTCAGAAATTACGAAAGTTTCTTCAAATTTTTTTTTCGAAGCATTTTTTACAGTGCAAGATTTGGTGCTTGAGAATTTCACTTGAAGATTACGATAACAATACTGGTTTATAGATGCGATTTAAGTGAATAGACAATATACAGGGGATTACAAGTATTGCATATTAGCAAAGGTAATGTATTATTTATGGCTAATTCCGACAATATAACAAACATTACTGTTCAAGATTTATTTCGGCTTACAAAATATTGGGTTTGGTTTGGTTAATTAACATTCAAATAGAGCTAAACATTGGGATATTGACGACGCTTCAGGGTCCATCTCGAAGGAAAGACCCGGGAACAATGCTTCGTATTTTTTTACCATGGTCAGATGACAAGGACAACACTTGAGCTGGCAACTCAATAGGTGTCAGGACATTGGACCCCGATCAGATTTAACCTGCACAAGTACCGTATGCACGCCGATAATTTTTGTGGATGTTCTGGACGACATTCCTAGTATTTTGCAGTGAAGCTGGCAACCTTCCGATCACAACTTCACTGCATTTTAACATTCTTGTCAAGGCTCTGGTAACAGCCGTATTCAACCTCGCTACCCTTTGGTTGCTGGTACCTAGGGCCCTCTACAAAATATTGAAAAATTAATGTTTAGATTATAATATACTAGCAGGTAAACCCGTTCTTCGCAAGACGTTGAATTAAAACTACACACCACATAATAGAAATAAAATATATCTTCCCTCCCTCATGTCCAGCATCGTTATCATTATATCAGTTTAGACTTTTGTTTTTGAAAAGTCTCCTTAATTTTTAAAAAATTACAATTTACACAGTCATGATTTGTAATGAATTGTAACATAAATAAGTACAGAACTGTTTTTTCATAATTTGTTAGGAAAATAAGTGTAACTCACGACTTCCCACTAGGTTCATTCTCAGACAGGAAGGTAGTTCACCAGTAAATACCTTTCGAAGCCAAGAATTACATTTTGAATCGTTCCCCAATTGATCAATTAAATATACATCAATAACCCATCAAGTTAAAATCAGGAATCCCCCATAGAAATAATGTAACGTTAAACCTCGTAACATAAAAACCAGATACATTTTGAAAACCAAATGGCAGAATTTTATTTATAGTAATATATTAGTACTAGTTAATGAGATAAATTAAAAGCTTAATTTTTAATTATTTATTTTAGTGTACGACTTCTTTGCAACGTCTTATAACAATGTTAACACATTAGCTGCCGGTGTGAATATGTATAAACTTCATATAACCCTGCAATCCTGATGTAGGCACATTAGGCGTGGCCTCCTATACACAAAAACTTTTCTTAACCTGGATTTTCCCTTGAATGGTTATTTTTTGTGAGTCGGATATTTTACTTTTGTTGCTCACATTGGACTTAACTCTCCGTGAGTTACATACAACTCACGCATAAAAGTCATTGAACAAAATTCAAAATGTCCATACATGTTGATAAATTTGAATCATTTAAAAGTAAATCACAAAAGAAATGTGGCACTTTAGGCACTCTTTTTTTTACTATTGTGGCAGCAAATGTGTAATTGCCTATTCAAATAAAATTTTTTAAAAAAAATATTTTTAAAATATTAAAATTTAATATATATATTTTTTGGAATGTTAAAGTGTTTATATGTAAAATGGTTTATATGAAGTGCACACAATTCACGGCATGAATACCGTAGTCTGTGATACGAGTTGTATTTAACTCACGGAACTTCTTGGACAAACAAGGTACAAGTTGTATACGACTCGTAAGGCAGCCGAAAGAGTTAAAAGATGAAAATACCAATAATAGTCCAGTCAGCAAAGGGTTCAATTCGGAAAAAAATAGGGGAAAGCTGGAAACAATTTTAATCGCTTCCAAAAAGTGTTCTGTATGATATATTAATTTTGCACCCCTGCACCACCCCGGCGTTGGCCGCCATCTTGGAAAAATGGCGGCCAAAATCAGTTTTTTGTGATTATCTCCTTAGTTATTAAATTTAGAGAAAATATTTCAATTACAAAATTATTCCTCGTGTAATTTTACATAAAAATGCAGTTTACATTATATTTTTGCGACTCACCATTTAGACGCTAGATGCAAATAAAGTGAATATTAATTCACTAAGTGGCATGAAAACTCAAGAAACCGCTTTGACAGGACATCTTTTGTTCCTTACTTTGCTTAAAAACATCTCTATACCTTATGAACGTATATTTTAACAAAAAATGTTTGTTTGATCTTAAGATAAAGTTAATTTTACTGAGGGGATTTTGCAAATAAGTTATATTTCCCATTTCTGAAAGAGATTTCACAATGGGCTCCCATAGAGTTGAAAAATAAATCTGCCCTATACCTTATGCACGCATACGTTTGAATTAGTTTTTAAGTAAGTTATGTATTTCTTATTCATAAAACTAAAAAAAAATTCAATTTCAATATGTCATATTTTCTATTTTATCATTGTATGCAGATAGTTCTAAATTTCTTTATATACACAGCCAAAATATTTACTTCAAGTCAGTTATCGTATATATAAAAATTACAACTACTATTTTTTTTTTATATTTCTTCACCTTCATATTATAGTTCGGTATAACAAAGTACGCCTCATGTATTTGACTCCAGCACAGCTGGAGTGCTTTTTCTACATGGTGAGTGAGTATGTGTTGTATGGTCAGCTTGCGATCTCACCAGCTTTCAAAAGCCATGCGTTAGTCTAAGATCATTAACAGTGTACAATAATAATAAGAGACATATGTATACAATGTGTGTAGCACTAAACTATCATTATCGACTTAAATGTAACAAATTAGGTCTATTAGAGAAACAAGCGTTGCGCACTATCCCAACTATTCTGTGACTGAGCATATGAATTATGAACTAGTATATTTTTCCAATAGCATCAATAGTTATTTGCATTACAACATTAGAAAGACTTTTCAGAATTTATTTTTAGTGGGCAAAGATTATTTATTGTCCTTCCACACTTTAGGTTTAGTTTGTTTAATTAATGTCGAAATAGTTCCACACTATGGGAGTAAACAGTGGGCGTATGAGCAAACGTTTTTTAAAGAAATTATGTCCTCATTTAAAAGCCAGGTGAAAGAAAATACTTTAGTATTTCTGTAAAATTCGAAGACATAAATGCTAAATTTAAATGTTTCCTGAGATTATAATAGGTTTTTTTTTAATGTGTGTTTCATATCCATTGGTTAAATAGAATTTGATTAAGGACAGTATCAGAATTTTTTTTAGCACAAGCAAGCTATTTTGGCGCTGTTCTTCCTTTTGAAGAAATTAATACTTTTCAGGCAATCAGACAACTAAAAGTAATATAGTACATTTGCTAATTTTCTTAAATGTAAAATTTGGAAACTCTCATGCTATGCAGACATTTTTTTAGTAAGAAAAAAATATTAAACTATATATCCTTTATGAAATTAAATTGCACAAATATTTATAAAACAAATAATGTCATCGAAATTAGAATATAAAAATTCTTTAGTAATCTAATTTAAAATTGTTACACTAACTTGGAGTATTCCTTAGTATAACGCCGCAAGACGCTTCGGTCTTAAGCCACACTTGTCAGTTTTGTCTTCATAACATAATTGTTTTATTTGCGAAAAACTGCTATCAGGTTATAATACTCGGAAGTAAAAGAAAAGGGACTAAAATGTTAATTAAATAAAGTTTAAATAATGGGAAACATACACAAATATGAAGATTTGAAAATGTAACTGTTCATGAAAAATGTAAATATGACATTCTTGATATTTATACTTTGAATGATAATATTTAGTTTTGTGGAAATATATTAAGTTTCGAATAATAATTCAATATCGGAATTTAAAATGTTATTTAGATTGTAGAAGGGTGTTCCAAGCCGGAATAGTTACTTGGAAACAAATAGGGCAGATTTATTCTTCAACTCTATGGGAGCCCATTGTGAAATCTCTTTCAGAAATGGAAAATATAACTTATTTGCAAAATTCCCTCAGTAAAATTAACTTTATCTTAAGGGGGTCCGATACCCAAAATTTGCAAAAAAAGTCATTTTTTTTTTATATTTAAAAAATAATATTCAAACTTATCTTAATAACTCACAAAAAACTGCTTCAAAAAATTCCTATTACTTTTTTAGTTATGAATGTTTTAATGATGTGTTCCTATAACATAGTTGTATCATATGTAAACTTTAGAAGCAAATATCTCTGTTCGTGGTTTTGAAATTTAATGAACACTAAAAATGCTAAGGCTTTTTTACTATTATAGTTAAAATCATAATTTTTGTGTGTATAGCAAGATAAATATATTTTAAATAGATGTATGCATTCAGATTTCCTATTTTTACCATAATTTGTTTTTTAAAACCACTTAAAATGGAATTTTATTTTTTTTCGTCAATTTTTTTTCCAAACTTTCTAATATATTTGATTTGTTTAAAGTGATGTATCTGAATCAAAATTTGAATGCATACATCTATTTACATATTATTCAAGATCTTAAATAAAAAAAATTGCTTCAAAATATTGAAAAACAAAAAAGGAGTAGGAATTCTAAAATTGTTAAAAAATTTACTAAAATTTTCATTTAAAAATAAATGTGCAATTTAAAAAAAAAATTGAGCGTCTTAAAATGGTTTTTTATGCATATTTAGAAAGAGAGAAAAAATTGGATTGTACAAGTATAAAAATAAAGAAAAAAATGTCGAAGGTATCGGACCCCCTTAAGGTCAAACAACCATTTTTTGTTAAAATATACATTCATAAGGTATAGAGAGGTTTTTAAACAAATTAAGGTACAAAAGATGTCCTGTCAAAGCGTTTTCTTGAGTTTTCATGCCACTTAGTGAACTTGTATTCACTTTATTTGTCTCTAGCGTCTAAATAGTGAGTCGCAAAAACATAATGTAAATTGCATTTTTGTGTAAAATTACACGAGGAATAATTTTGTAATTGAAATATTTTCTCTAAGTTTAATAACTAAGGAGATAATTACAAAAAACTGATTTTGGCCGCCATTTTTCCAAGATGGCAGCCAACGCCGGGGTGGTGCAGGGGTGCAAAATTAATATATCATACAGAACACTTTTTGGAAGCGATTAAAATTGTTTCCAGCTTTCCCCTATTTTTTTCCGAATTGACTCTTTTTTCATGCTTTGCTGACTGGACTATAAAGGCACACACACAAAATATTTAATTTTTTCTAAAAATAGCCCTTTAGCTGGCATATAGCATTTTCCCCTCTTCGCATGGAATAGTAGAGATAAACAAATTATAAGGCAATAAACAAATTACACATATAAAAGCTGAATTTCAACCCGATGCTTTGGACACACCCCGTTAAATGAGACGCAAAAACAAACCCCAGCGGAAATTGCGGCATCTTTATTTTACTTTTAGCATGATAGTTTTGGGATTCCTCTGTTCTTTTTGTGCATCGGAGAACCATTTCAGGATGTGAATCAATAACAAATTGCATCAGAGAAGATATTTGGTTTCCTTATTCCTGTGTGTAGAAACTAAATATTTGGGCAGCGTTTTCAGTGTTCGATTGTCCATTTTGATTTTGTTTCGAAGAAGCGTTGAAAATCCTACCTTGTAAATGGATAAAACAACTTAAAATGTAAATTAACCTTGGATCATCCGTTTGAATGTGTGTCAAAGCAACCAGAAAGAAATATTTATGTCGAAACTTAATAATTTTTGTAGCTTACCAGAGTGTTTTCAGTTCCTGTGGAAATCTTTCATTATAGAATAACAAAGGAGTTGTTAGTCAATTACTTTTTTGTCTTTAGTTCCGAGACCCTATAATGCGATAAAGTTCGTGCAATTAGCGTCTATTGTACCAGAGTTTTATTGTAAAAGACAGTTGATAATGAAATTCAAATGCAAAATACGAAATTAATTTAGATATTTTAACATCCCCTTCACCTAGTTCGCATTTCTTTATAGACATACTTTTAGAGGATAAGAAACAATAGTGAAACGTAAAATTTCGTGCTCGACTTCTGTTTTGTATTAATCCCGTGTGTAATAATAGCCCATCGGCAAACTATTCGGCTCCTAATCGGTAGGTTGTGGGTTCAATCATCTTTCCCTTGGAAGACTGTCACAGTATGAAAAACAAGATTTTAAAAGAGGGTTTGAAGTTTGCCAATGTAGGTTTATCTCTGATTCTCGCCCCCACTGATACACTATCAAGTCCACCTTTCCTTGGTGGACAAGCAAAGTGTGGGTCGCAAGTAAGTCGAGTGGGCAGGGTTCGAAACTAGCTGTCGTTAGACGTATTTTGCAGCTACAAATTTCAGTTTGACGACCGTATTTTTATATACAGTCGTCATTTTTGACGCCTAAATTTATATAAAAACAACTTATAACTTGAAAATATTAAAAAAACAAAACAAAGACAGCAATTAGATTAGGTGCATAGCTGCTATTTTATCAAAAAATAACCTTATGAGTTGTTTGTTTCGGTAGTTGTCAAATTTTTACATTTTCTATTTTAAAATAAAATAGTGCAACATCCTTATTCTATTAAAACAAAACAAAAATACCATCATTGTATTCCTCAAACATTTCTTGACGAACTTAAATAACTTCATAAATATCTTACAGTTACTTTTTCATATACGAATCAAAATATAGAAAAGAAAAAAGGGTTAAATTTCGTTGACTTTTTTTTTTACAATATGGAGATAAAGAATGAACTGAGTTGACTGCTTGCCTAATAGAAACGTTACAAACAATATTAAATATATTAAATGTAATTCAAGAATAGATGAATTTTTACAAATTATTGTTAAAGTTGCTATTATTGACGTATTTAACACACTATTTCATATTGCAAAAATGGAAGTGTTTAATATAAATGAAATTATGAGATTTTGGGTGAATGAACTCCAAAATCTACACTTTACTGTATCAGCGGAATAAGAGCTTTTAAAAATGATTATTTCTGATAATAACAAAGTTAAGTCCGAAATAAGTATTGCTAACCAACACATTCTTACTTCCTGGTTACTTCCGCAACATTGAGATATATTTTATTTATACACCGAGTGTGGTCCCAAGGGCATCGAACCAAACGTCATCCATGCTTCCAACGAAAAACGTTCAATTAAAATAATAATTTAGCATCCCGATGGATTCTGCTGTTAGAAACCTTTAAAAATAGTAAAATGCAATCAGGAATTGCTGATGGATTAGAAGCAAACGCACAAGAAGCCGAAATAAACAAATTTCCAGAGTTCGACTCGAAGAGTGCACAAAAGGATTTCGGCGAAAATCAATTATTCCTGTTGGTAAATGATATATTTTACAAATACCAACTTCCACGTCGAAATTAAAATCGAGTTCAATGTTCGGTTCAGTTCCGGAAGGTTAATTGCAATAGCTGAAATATCGGAGAAATTGTTTTTTTTTTAAAATGCGTGTGGCATTTAAAGAATAAAACATTTAAACCTTGCTTTTTTTTTATTTACTATGGGTGTAAATTTGATTTTTATGGCATAAAAGTTAGAAACTGTATTTTATTCGTATTTATATTCATACTGTTATATTCTAACAATTACACAATGTATTGCTATTGAATTTTTTTAAAATTTGAAATATACGTTATTTTTATTCCTTTGAGTTAACATTTCGTTCGGAAGTATCTTGATAATTTATTTTCAAAAGGAGCCCTTTACCAGAAATGAAAAATAGAGACAAAAGCATTTTTTTTATTATTTACATTTCTAACTTCTTTTTTTATTAATTGTCTTTAATAAGTACACGGTGCAAGTGAAACTCTTCTTTCGTCTTTATTAACTTATATTTTAAAGAGCAACCGTACAGAAAACTCGTAACACGCTACAGCTGACACATAGAAACCGACTTAAACTTGTAGTTTTCTTGTGCGCATGCGTTAATCATTCCGTTTTTTGTTTGATTTCCGTGTCAAGGTACATATTCACTAGCCTCGTTATAGAAGTTTCACTTCAAACATGCGTTTTCTCGTCGAAAATTTACTGGAACATAAATTTTAAACAGTTGTCTAAGCTAAGTTGTTCCCAGCCTGTGGTCCTCGGGATGGTTCAAAATGGTCAGTGAAGCCAATTCTAAAAAATGTATTTTATTAAAAATACACGTGATGTCTAAAACATTTGTCTTCAATAACCAAATCGAAATTGATAATTAAAATTCATTTTCCATAAAAGAAACAAAATTGCATCCTCATTTTAATTCTTTCATATGTTTGCTTGAATTATCAATGGATTCAAAAATGAGTTCAAGGCATTTTGTTGAAGAAAGACATTGTCAGCGGAGATGTTTACTTTATCAATGAAGAATGTGTTTGAAAGAAAAAGTTTGAACGGAACCCTTCAGTTTTCTGCTTGAAAGGAGAGTTTCTTTGTGAACAAATGGCAAATCCAAATACCATATTGATATTTTAAGTACGACAGAGATGCGCATTTTCAATAATTTGAGGTTTCAATTTAAAAACTCATGTTTTTTAATAAATAAATTTATTTACAAAATATATTCTTCAATACTTATTTTATATTTAGTACCTAAATTATATTCAGTAAGTACTGAAGTATGTTTTTGTAATATTAAAAATTAGTGGCCCACGACTCGACAAATATTAGACTAGGTAGTCCCGGACTTTTCGATTTTAAATTAAGTTTTCCCTAGCCATTTAGAGGTCGCCAATGATTTAAGAGAACAAATCAAAAATGATTTTTTAAAGATATTTCTTTGCGTATGTTATATTGGATAAGCGTAAAAAACACCCGTCAGTGTTCAAATATTTTGAGATTCAACGATGAAACAGATGCTTTGTCTAGTAAAAAGAAGTGACAGATTGACACTTGTTTAGTTTGCAAACACCTCAAGGGAGATGCGCAAAGTTATTTCAAAAGTTTCTGCTCGTTTCCTTCTACTCTTTTTTTTACTTTTACTTTTTCATATCCGACTAAAATTTATAATTCGATTTTGATCCAGATTAAACGCATAGAGCCGGATAAAACGTGTCTTTTAAATTAAATATTGAATTGGATAATATTGTCGCCACACAGCAACAGTAGGATACGAGAAAAAACTGAGTTGCCTATAAAATTGATTTTAAAATTTTCTGTTTTTTCAATGCGGAATATCTGAGGCTGTAGTTCAGGGATTTCAAAGAATACATAAAAATGTCCGAGTGTTCCACTAAATAAAGGCACATTTGGTAATATTAGCAAGACCGAAAACTCATTTTCCCTTTTTCTTTTTTTAGATGTCTTACTGTTGCTCTGAGGCGTCGATATGTTAAACTTATATTTTAATCTCGTTCTTTTTTTTTGTCAATTTACTAAGTTAATAATAATAACAAGTAAAAATAGCGGATGTACATTTTCGAATATAATGATTAATGAAAAAAAAATTAAAAGTTAAAGGTTCTTGTTTATAGTATTTTATTCAAGTTACTAATTTGATTTGAAATTCTAGTAATACATTTTTATACGAAAAATTCCATAATTTTCACTGGGGGCCCCAAATTACCAGATCTATGAATCATAGTAGGTTACCCTAGAAAAATAATTATTAAAAATATTTATAGACCTCATAATTAAATAAAAATATACGATTATGTTTCCAATAAATAAGTAAATGTTTTTGTAAAACAATTTTACACATTTTTCTGAAAGAAAGTGGTCTTTGAATTTCAAAAATCAAGTTTTAAGACACGACATTGTTTTCCCCCACCTCACCCTATTCAAAACTTTTATTTCACACCAATGATTTTATGAAAATTTAGTACAACAAAATATCCTTTTCGGATAATAATCATATAGTGATAGAATGTTTAGTTTGGCTACGCCAAAATGGCCGCTATAGACGTCACATTGTTTACATGTTTAGGATAAGCCAATTGGTCAATTCGCCCAAACTGTCCTGCTGATTCGTTCCGCTTATAGGGGCGTTACCCATCCGCCAATTAAAATATTTCTAAATTTACACACAGATTTAATTTTATGCTGTGCACTTTACTGTCACCACTCAGGGGGTAAAAAAGACCCTCCCCACGTAGAACCAAAGAGTTCAGAAAGAAAAGAACAGAAAAGGGAAAGTAACTGTTCAATAAAAATAACATAAATGTATCATAAACGCTTTTGGAGCAAAACCCGCCAGATCAAAACAATGCTCTGAACACGCACTTCGAGATGTACAATATGTCGGCTTTTCTGTAAGCAAAAAGTATTCTGATGCGATTTTGTATTGCTTTACACGCCACAAGTAACAAATTTGCCTTGAATTAAAATTTAAATAGTTATTAAAAAGGTGTCTTCAGTAATTTATTTACTTTATTAAACCGAAGAAAAGGGTTAAGCCTACAACTCATTCAGGTGAAAATAAAACTTGTATTCCGCCTGTCAAGACTAAATCCCCATCGGATAGGATTCAGTATTATTAATTAACTTAATGTATAGAGTGGGGGCTTTTAATAAATAAAAGGCTTTGGGATTTCATTGTATGATCCCACACTTATTTTTATACAAATAAAAAAAAATTGTTGCATTTAACGATAATTAGTATAGATATAATTGCCATACATTAGCGCAAAAAATTTTTATGAAAGAAATTTTTCAAAAAAAAGGCTGTATTTTCTAAAATTTGATCGCTTTAAAAATACATGTGTTTTTAAACGTGGGACATACACAAACTCGGAAACTCAAATAGATAAAGTAATTTAAATCTACTTATGCAAATTGCAAAAATCACCGTTATCCATTAATTAGCGGCACATTAAAAAAAAAGTTCATTAACGAATTAAAAAAAACTGTTTCTAGCATCCGGGAAAACAAAAGTAGAAATCGACTTCCTTGAGACAATAAAATAACATTTTCAAGAGCAATTTAATGTCAAAAAAAAGAAATGACGACGGCTAGAACAAAGCGGACAGTTTGCCTGAATAAGCGCAGACGGTGAAATTGATTTCGGGATTTTGTCTCGCCGAGCGAGCCCTTGGCAGGTATGCGGAAATGGAAACCCCCTGCGACTCCATTTCAAGATCAAGAAAATAATTGCAGAAAGCTCCTGAATCATTAGCTGGCGACTTCCGTGGCCTCTTCCTAATGATAGGCAGTTTGTCTGCGCCTCAATCGAATGACACATCCAACTCAGTGGATTAATACGAATAAGCTTTTGTTAAATGCAGGTAAAGAAAATAAACAAGTTTACTGTACTTCATGTTCTAAAAGTACATTTAAGGAAGAAGAGGGGCTGGATAAAAAATATTCTAAAATTTTAATTTATTGATATTTTTTTCTGTTTTGTGTTATACTGGGTGTTTAGGAATTATCTTAGCAACTTTGTCACGTAATAAAACATAAAATAAATAGGATATCCAAGTTATGTTGAGTGTACGTGTAAGAGCAACGCGTGAAGTTTTATTTGTACGCATTTTTTTTTCTTTCGAAACCATTATGAACCATTCCACGCACAAATATATATTTTTAAATTAAAAAAAATGCTTTTTTTAACTGCATACAAATAAAACTCCCTGTGTTGCTATTACATGTACAGACAACTTATTTTAGCTACCTTATTTCTTTTATGTGTCATTGAGTATTAAAATTGTAAATATAATTCTAAAACAGTCTGTATTTTACAGCTGCAATAACTATATATATATTTTTTAATTTATAAAAGATTTCCAAATTATATATATATATATATATATATTGTTTGTTTACTCATTAGAATTGAAAGCGTTTTTGCAGAACCCAGACCGCTGCAATTTTTCTGATCAACACTTATTCCCATAAAGAAATAAATTATCTATCGATTGGTGTAAAAACCAGACTGTTCTAAGCTACGTCTATAGCATATAAAGAGAAAGGAGCTGTACTTTTGTCTCGTACGCTCCAACAAAAGTACAGTGGTTTTTTTCCGTCCTGAAATTCGTTGAAAACTGGAGCTGTCCGGTTCTTATACCCACGTCTTCAATTCACATTGTAAATTGGTTTTGCGAAACTTTTACACTAATTATAATTTTTACTAAAAATAAGTACTAAAATTACTTTAAAAAAAACAACGTATTTGAAATATATGGCAATATAATATTTAAATACATAATAATACATAATTTCTGACGACAAATGAAAGAAAAGTATGTGGATGGTCCGTCTGCAAAACGGTACAAGTCAAAAATTCGAAATGAACTAACACCAGTTTCCATGATTATGCAGGTATGCGAATAGGCATGTCGTCCATGTCTACGCATCTATCATATCAACAAGTTATGTGGGCAGTGCCGTTACACAAAAAATATTTTGGGGGGGTTGACACAAGAAATTTTCCAACTTAACGATTCGAAATTCTCAACTGAATTATTCGAAATTCACAACTCAGCAGTGATGAAAATTCCCAGTTCCAACTAATCGATATTTTTCGTCTTTTTTTTTATATATATATTTTTGGTAATATTAAACAGTTCCCTCACAGGCATTGATTTGTTGCACCCAATGAGGTTCTGAGGTCTAATTTAAAAGTAATCTTACAAGTTAGTCAATTTCTAATCTTCCCTAGCTTTCATTGTTAATATTATTAACTTTCTTCAGGCATAAATTTTCCCAAATTGGGGTTTTTAGAAGTTGAAATTCTCAACTTTCAGGGTTTCCAGATTATTGTGGGGGTCGGACTCCCCCCAAACCCCCTCCCCGGTGCGACGGCCTGTATGTGGGTTCTAGTTCAATACGTGTGCTCAATAAAAAAGTTTAATTTTATTCCAATAAATTAAATAACTGAGCAAAGTTACAAACTTTTAATTTCTGTTTTGAAGGAACTCTACTTTTGGACACGCAGCACTTATCAATCAATCCACCCAATGGTCTTTATTTCATAAAAAACATTTTTAAGAAAAGGAAATGAACTTTTTTGCAGAGATATCAGTTAATATAGTTTCAAGAAAAAATAAAAAGTATCGCATATTAATATTTTAATAACTCTGCAGCTCACAGTGGCTAACAAACACCGAAAGTTATGCTTAAGGCTTTTTGCTTGTAAAATGACGACCAATTGCAACTTCAGCAAAGGCATCAAATAAATATATGTTTATTTTTGTATACATACATTACTGGTAAGAAAAACTATTTGTGCACGTTATTTCATAACTTGTATTAAATGTACAAGGGTACACGTTTATGTAATCATATATATTATTTCTGTAGTAAAGATCCTTTTTACGGTCCTTGTACTCAACGAATCTTAATACATGAAGTATCAAAAGAAAGAGAATTTTATGACAAAGTCACAATTCGTACTTTCATCTCACAAATGTCAAGAGTTTTTATTAAAAAAAATGCTTTTTAAATAATTAGTTTTAAGTTTTTTTTTTAAAGAAGCAGTTGGTGATCTTGTCATCTATGAACACTCCATTATACTTTTATTTTTTGACTCTAACGATTGGGTGTGTGGTGTATTGGAGGGGGGGGGGGAGGTTTTTCATGCTATAATTATCGCACAGGAATACTAAATCTATTTAAAGAAAAAAACTGCGTACAACAGAAACATTGTTCCTTTATTTTACCGTAAGAGAAATTAGTTAAAATTAATTGTAAGGTGCCATAACCAATATGCACCCAATTACTTTTGAAATTTGGGATTATAATTACTATGAATCAATATTTTCTAGTCCATGGACGTCATGGACATTTTAACAAATAAAGAACGTTGAGGTGTTTTTCGAAAGCTTAATCCATTAAAATAATTAAAATTAAAAAGCATATATAAATTACGTGTATTGGAAAGATAAAAGTAAACTATTTTGCTAAAAAAATCATCCCAATTTTGACATTTTCCTAACCTTTTAGAAGGCTAGATGTAAACTAAAATGCACTTCCCTTTTTTTTTAATTTTTAGTAAATTTCCCATTTTTGAAAAGCCATTAAATTTTTTTCTAAATATCGAACTGATATTATTCAAATACTGTGTTGTATAAACATTTAAATATCTTGAGAAAAAAAAAACGACGAGCCCAATTATTCGGATTTTTGACGTACCCTCGAGTATAGGAAGGTAAGACTTTTCGAACAGGTTGGTTATCAACACATTCCGCACTCTGACTTGGTACCACGTGAGGGCAGGGAGCGGGTCAACCTACTGCAGTATACGATTCCGTTCCATAACTCCACGTAGAATTAGCTTGTAAGGATAAATGACATAGGTACATACCATAGCATAGATAAAGATGAGCAGAGCCACGTCGACCAGACCTATTATTGACCCATTCGGTCCTCCCTAACCATTGAAACGCTTTGGGGAGAATTTCTCGTGGAAGGTGTTTGTGTGAATAAGATCTCAGGAAAAACATTTGCCAATGATAGGCTGATAATGAATAACAGAAAATGGTGATATGTTGAATATTAGCTTTTTAAAAACTGTTGTTTAAATTTACAGTAAAAAAAAGACTTGTTTAATTTCTATCTTAACAAATGCATAATCAAATATTTCAAAATTCTTGATTTTGAAATTTGTGATTTTAACCAAACAACAGAAATGTAAACACTATCAACGATTTTATTGAACCAACCAAATCTTATTTAAACTATTTACTACAAAAACTACGACTACACAAAAAAAATTCTACGAAAACTAATTTTCATATTCCACCAATATAAACATTAGTTATGCGTATAGAAGCGGCAATGTACGAGGGAAAGAACCACATAGTTATTCGAATGAGACGAAAGAATTTCTATTAACCAAAAAAGGAACAACAAAACTGCAACCGGGAAAGTTTAGTAGTTAAGGCCCGAAAACTAATTTCGTACCGAGACCCCCCACAAAGAAAGCATCGTACAGAAACTGCCCGGGTAGAGATAGTCAAGAATTTAAATGGCCGGGTTGTTGTGGTAGCAGTTTTTGAAAACTAATAAATAGCTCCCCGGAGACGCATAAACATTCAGGAGAACCCGTCTTTATATATGCAAAATGTATGAGGTTCTCTTTCAGGCTTATTTGTGTAGGTTCCTTATGCTCAGCGAAAGTTATGTTTTATTTATACTCGTATTCGTACTCTGGAACTCTTTAAAAACAAATATTTAAAACTAGTTTTTATTGATTACTTACAGTTTTTGTTGTGATGTTTTTAAAGATATTATTTTATGAATAGACTATTTTCTTCAATTGCATAGTTAGAATAACTTCAGTCTAGGTTTTTGTACGCATACGTATAAAACCTAGGGTCAAAATAACGAAAATTTTATATTTTGCGGAATTTTTTTGAATTTTTTTTAATGATTTAAATTATATTTTGTTGTTTCAATAAGTACTTTGTATTTTGAAAAAGTTTTTATAAAACCTTTTAAATTTAAAATTGTACACATTTAATTGGGTTAAAAATTGTTACATCTAAAATAATTTGCATCAAATGGTTCTGTTCATGTATCTCCAGTGTTCCCAGTCGTACACATAATATAAAAAAAATTAATTAAAAAATCTATTACTTTGAAATATTTTTCAATTTTTAAGCATTCTGAAAACTTTTAAAATTTTTATTTACAGAATAATTAAAAAAAAAAAGAAGAAAAAAAGGAATGTGTCGGATATATAAATTAAACTATCTGCCAGTAAAAACAAATCTACAGATTTGATATTTTGTTTATCCGCGTCAGAGGATAAACAAAATATCGAATTAATATTATGAATCGTCTAAGTGAAATATCTGTACACATAACGTTTTAAAAAATACACTTACCAAATTCTTTACAAATTATTTGGAAAGTCTATGTAGGTAATTTCCTTCAGTTACAACAAGAATAGATTTTAACATGAATTTACAATCAAAATATTAAAAAAAATTATTCTCATAAAAAGCTAATTCTGATAAAAGCATAGATGTAATTAAACAATTAAAAACAAGATATTGAAAGTCCTAGTAATGGTAGAACTAATAGATCAATGAGTTGAAAATTTTCAAGACACTTATTATTTTTAAATAAGTTTTTTTTAATAAGAAAATATTTTTTGTGTGAAAAATCGGAGAAGCAGTCTTACTTATCCAAATATTCTAAAAGCGTATTATATGTATGGGGTGCACATAAATTTTTATCGGTGTCGGGTAGATGCGAAATACATCATACTAGATTATCAGCTAAATGATTTAACTCAGTATATTTTGAACCAAGGCATTAAAATTGTGCGTGATTCCAAATTGGTACGTGGTTCAAAACTATACGCGAGTTTCTAGACAAGATCTTTCTAGACAGATGGTGTAAACGAGGTGGACCAATTCCGCGTCCTCCGAGATCACCTGATATCACTCCACTTGACTGTTACGGCCCCATTTTAAATATTTCATTTTATTTATATAATTATTAAAACTTTTCTCGTTGTAAGTTTCGAATATCTAATTATTTCTTTCTGCGTTATATTCAGTAGCTATAACGTATGGAATCATTGACAATTTATGTGCAATCCGTATTTTATATGAATTTTAATTTTTTTTTATATTGAATACACACAATGACGATCATTTACATTCTCTAGTCTCAGCAAGGTTTGTCCGAATTCCCAATGTCCACCTAATTTTGCTTTTTTAAAACTACCAACTCCTGATGAGTTAACCGCCTCTTCAAGGCAAGCTATTCTATACTCTTATTATAAAAATTGTACTTTCCATTTTACCGATAAGTTGTGATTTATATAACTTCCATCCATGACATCATATAAGAAACACAAAAATTCTTAAAAGATAAAAAAAAAAACACTTTCAAATTGCTGTGAATTGCTGAGATATCGTGCAAAAAAAAAAGAAGATGTATATTTACTAGTAAAGAGAGATAAAGACAATTTTTTCAGGTAATCGAACACATTTATATGATCAATATTTTAAAAAATTGGTCCTCTTCGCCGCTGCTAGTTGCCGCGGTGCTCTGTGCTAACCTAGCCACCAGATACTTTAGTTTAGATTGTTAAAATAAATACTATTTTTGAAATACTCATTAAAAAAAATCAAACTTTTTTTAGTTGACCTTAATTTTATAGTAGTGCAGTGCAGAGTGCATGTTTTTTTTATGTAGAATCTTCGAAGAAAAACTCCACAGCACAACTGATCAGTAAATATGCGTGCCCTAGATGAATAAACACAAATTAAAATAAATTGTAATGAAGTTTTAAAAAGTAGGAATTAATTTTCTCTAAAATACTTTTGTTTTTTAAACCTGGGCGCGAGGCCCTTCAAAAGCGCGGGGCAATGTGCGATGGTACGCATCGCATACCCCTTACGACCGCCCTGCGTCTTCTATCATCTGAACCATACCCTTTATCAAAACATTTGTTTAAAATAACGTCACACTAAGACGACTAGACAATGGACTATTAGTGAGGATTTGGGATCTATCCCGAATAACAGACCCGGGAACATTGCCTCGTAAATTTTGCAACCATAGTAAGATGACGGAGACCACACTCGAACTGGCACTCCACTCACCTTACATATCACAACAGACTACATTTATAAAAAGAAATTACCCATTTAAGCACAAAAACCTCAGTCATTAACCGACATCAAACAAACACCTGAAACTCTATTATACAACAACACCTCAACAGTTTCACCTCCAATTCCCCGGGCGTCTGCTGCATTCAGCCCAAACACCTGATGTAATAATTACGAAGGGACCTCCCACACAGCGGGGAGTGCATTCGACGATAATAAACAATTTAATACCAATAATAAAAACCGGCCTTGATTTGCCACGAGGGTCAGTACACAGAAGGATCTCTTTAACTATCCCTCTGTGGAAAGGGGCTCCACCCTTCGGTCAAGACAATGGCGGAATGGTTTTCGCGCCTTATTCACAGGCCCAAGGGTCTTTTGTCGGTGGCCTTCTGGGGCGAGTGGTTGGAAAAAGGGCTTTGGGAAGATAAACATTATCTGTTTGGGTGAGTTCGGCGAGGCGTGAAAACTAGCTTTTTTTTTATATGGAGAACTACCTCATCCAGTCCGTTTTTTTTCATATTAAAATAGAGGTTGTGGTTCGCATTTTAAAGACAAAAATAGTAAACACTTAACGTTAGGGAGCGTTCATTTATTACGTCACGTTTTTTTTCATCCATTTGTACCTATCTTTTAAAAGCTTAAAAAAAATCGACGCACTTTTGAAAGGTTTGAGAAAGTTAAGAGCTATTTCGACTTTAAAAGATAATTGATTTCGTAAATCGTGTTGCACGTTGCTTTAAATCTAAATTATGCCGATGAAAGTATTTCGAATATATTGTTACTAGCTGAAATACCCGTTCTACGATCGGAAAGGAAATAAGTTACAAAATAGATACAAATACAATATTTATAAGCGAAATAAATAATATTCTTAATTTGTCACCCATCAGAGGGAACCACAGTATGGAAACTTACAATTTGTAACGAAATTTTATTGGCAAGGTGCCGCAAGATTGATAATATCGAGAAGTTGGCTGAATAATTATGTGGATATACATACGATACTCCCGTTGATTAACATCCATATTTTAATAGATTTCCAAACTAACGTTGCTACCGTAGCACTATAAACTTTCTGGCTACACTCGGTATCGAACCAAGGAACTTCTGCTTGCTACGCCGATACTCTGCCAGTCAGGATAAAGGCATTACACCAGCCTAAGCGGCAGTATCGGGTATATGAAGTGAACCCCACACAACTAACACCGTAAAAGGGGTTTTACACCCCCTTAAATACGTTCGACCAGAACAGAAATAGTTTACTTTTCCTATTTAAGGTATAAGTAACAAATTTGCCAAATTTCTTCTTCAAAGGTATACGGGAAGTTTTAGAATTAGTGATGAGTGAATGAGTGGGGTTTTTCGCATTTATATATATAGATGTGAATCGAATGTTTATCTTTTAAAATGTTTGAGATATACACGATTAAAATAGTTAGAAAGATGCATTCGACAATAACAAACAATAAGAAAGTAAGTATAAGACACTATGAAATATATGGTATTTTTTTTTCTCCAAAAGTTTCAAACCCCAAACATTATGAAACTTGAAAAAAAAACGCCCATGAAAAATGAAAATTATGGAGTTAAGTAGTCGAGTAATAAGTTTTCTGAAAAGTTCAATATATAAATACGTTTTACAATATCAAGAAAATAATGTTAAGTTGTAGTGTTTAAATACATAATAGCAAGATTCGATATCTAAATGACATTTTCAATAAAACTTTATATTATTGTTCAATTGTAATATTCGACGTGTTTATAAAATAAGTAAATAAAGAAGATTCGGTGCATGAGTTTAAACTAACAAATAACTGTTATTCTTTTCTCTTTTTTTTGTAAAAAAAATTCCAATGCTTCAATGAAAAATAAATTATTTGAAATAAATGTAAACAATGGTTACATCCGTGCATATTTTGAATGGCAAAGACTAACGACCCATGAAATCACAAATATTTTCAAAACATTAGAATATTCAATTTTCTAGCAAATATAATACAAAGTTTCGATCGAAGAATCATATAAGCAAAATTCTTTTATAAACAATAACAGTCACATTTAATCTCATCAAGTATGGGATGGTTATCTGCCAAGTGGTTGGTGTAAGTCACAAACATTTGAAAAATGAACTAACACAATTTTTCAGTACTAGGCATCTATATCTATCATTTGGACAAGTGCTGTGTGTGTCCTATGTCAATAGGTTGCACACTAATGAGTTGAGTGCCATTCCACATAACCTTAAAGCAAAGGCGAGTTTTAAACTTTTAAACTCTCTTATCTAGGAACTCTGTATTTTGACTTACGTCACTTGCAGCCAACCCACTAACACAAGGGTTATTGAAACTATCTTAAGCTGTATTAAAGGTTTGGTTTCAAGCAAATGACGTGCAACTTACCAAAACAAAACACTGTCATCATTTTAAATAGTAATGCTCTTCTTCAATCAAGCTTTCATACAAATATTTTTTTAAGTATAAAAAATGCTTTTACTAATCATTTTTTAAAAAAATGTCGCGTTTTCATTCTAAGAAAGATCCAATTACTATTTATAATATAATTGTTGTGTACTGTTAAATTTTAAACTTAATATCAAAAGTTATCTTTATTTCTACAAAACAAATGCTGAAAATTACTTTACCGCGAAACGGACATTTTGTTTTTCAAAATCATTAGAGCACCAATAAGTTCACTTCAAATATCTGGGCATGAGGTTGGGTCAAACTCATCTTCTATTTCAAATAAACAAAACTCAACTTAGATAATTTCAAGTAAAACAATGCGGTTGAAACAATAGAGATCATTACAGGTAGCGCTCAGGAATAGTTGTTTCACTAAACAAGTACCTTCCAATTGGTATATTTTGTTTTAGATAGAAATTTATTGGGCACATTGGAATTCTGGTTTGATTAAAAAAAATGTGATCTGAAATATCAATTGCTTTTGTACTTCTTGATAACGACATCGTATCTAAACTGTTGTAATTCGTATCACTAATCATAATTTGAAATAATTTTAGTCATTGCTCTATATTCACACACTTTTTATCTCAAATTTCAAAACAATAAAGAGCTACCGTAGATTGTATTTTTTTGTGTTACATAATAAAAGGGTTAACATATCGCACATACAAATCCGTTCGGTACTTGGGATGTGTTATAGTGTTTTGGAGATAGTAAAATAATTTAAACTGTTAATGGCTTTACATACTATAGTAAGAATTTAGTATGATACGGGGTGTGTGAAAATCATCTTTACATTTAAACGAGTCATTTCAATGAAGCTGTAAAGATAATTATCACACGCCCTGCACTTAAAAATATGGATATCATAGATTTTTGAAGGGACTAAAAATTTTAATTTCTTTTTAAATAGAATAGCATAATAAGATGTTAATTTCAACTAGTGTCAGCAATGTTACAATTAAATTTTTATTTGTTGGACTCGTTTATTAAGGAATTTTTTTTTCCCATTTCTTTCATATTGCCTTCATTCTCAAATCCTTGGATAATTATTTATAAGCCAGAAACCACTTGTATATGAAGTCCAAATTTCGCTTATGTTTTTGATGGAATATTAGTTGTCAGATTTTTTACTTGAGTAAACTAACTCGTGTTTGAATTCTTTAATGAATATAAAAAACGGAACAATACCGTCCCTTACTGCAAAACGAGTAGAGTTAAGCTGAGTAAAGTTAGGTATACACTGCAAAACGACGAAAAATTGATTCCCGCTATTTCTGGTGACGTAAAATATAGCTTTACAACCAGACAGGATGTATGTACTGAAAATCAAATTGATGCATTATGATGGATTTCTATGACACAGAATCGTTTAAAACCGATTACTTTATTTAAGATGTGCCATTTTTTTCAATAAGCAAGAGTTTATTTAACCTTTTTGGTACAATTAGGACTTTTTTTTTTAAAATTTATGTAATATGTTTCAAAATAATACATTCAATAATATATTAAAATATTAAGTCAAGAAACTCCGAAGTTATGTTTTGGAAGATCAACTGACTAAGCAAATTATTAGGATTTCTATAAAATATCACCATCCAAAATTCAAATTCTTGATATTAAGTATATATTTCTGTGGGAAATTGTGTCATTATTTCTACAAACTTTACGCACGCAACTGCTACGACACGCAACTACTGAGATTCCCCTCCCCAATGTAACGCTACAGTCACGCATTATAAGCCTCCCCTAGAATGCGTGACGCAATAAATGAACGGCCCACTATTGTCCAAAGCTACCTAAATATTAGAAACCACACATTTATACAGATACCAGCGCCATCTATTCCCCATTTCCGAAATCAAGAACCCAAAATCAATTAAATTATTGGACAAACCGAAATAACTTTACAAAAAAAATCCGCCGACACCACGCTCGGAAACAATAAAAAAGCAGAACCTTTCTTTTCCCACCCCTCCCCCTACTCGAGCCGCGGCTATAAAATTCTCCGCCGGCAGGTGAGACAGGTTTCTCGATTCGTCCGTCTCCTCGCGGGGTGTTTGACCACAGATCCCATCCCATCGGAAAGAGCCCGCAAAGACCGACAGCCCATCCTCAATTCGCTCCCTCGCTTCAATCGAGGAAGGATCTCTCTCTCTCTCTCTCTGCTACCGGTGTTCTCCCCGTCTCGCGCTTCTCCCCCATCCCATCGGCATCTCATCGGCGAGTGATCGGTCGGCGAGGGGTTTTTGTTCCCCGATTCTTCGGTATGTGGTGATTGCTGCTCGAGTTTGGAGGTGTTTTGTTGTGAAAAATTTTGGCCGTGTCAAAAGAATTGTGGTTTCGTTTAAAACTGAATACTTCAGGAGGAAAAGACTGTTGTAGGATCTTTTTTTGACCGGGATTACCGGCGTTAGTGATCGTCATGTTTGTTGGTAAGTGAATGGATTATTTTATGGACTGTATATTTTTAAATTGAACTTTATTTCGCTTTAAAGTTTCTTATATTTACTTTTGATTCGCTTGCATTTATGTCAGGACATTCGTGCCTTGTTAAAAGAGCATCAAAATTTATTAGTTAATTTGTTTTATAATTTTTTTAATGGTATACATTTGTGATAGTGCATACGCATTTGAGAGTAAAATTTACATTTTATCAAAAATTTTAATAACGTTTACAGAAATAAATTTTCGTTAATGAATTTTTTAAACATTATATCCAAATTTGGAATGTCACACGATCGAGAAGTTATGTTTTTACGAATAAGTATCTAGCTAGTAAAATATATTTAAATTATAATAACCGTTCTTAATAATGTTCTGAAATTCTTTTGGTACTGATGACCTTATTACAAACGACGATTTATTAAGAATTTGAATTTTTCAGTTACATATTTCAATTATTAACCAACATATTTGCTCATTTCTGTGTTGTCCAAGTTAAAAAGTAGCCATTTTGTTTCGCACATTCCTGTTTTTAATACTTGTGGTACTTGGCGGGTTTTTAATACATTAAATACTTATGGTGATTTGTTAGTTCTTGAAATCACTAGTCACTATGTTAAGTATATCGTCGCCTCAGAGCAACAGTAAGACATCTAAAAACAACGAAAATGAGTGTTCGGTCTCGCTAATATTACCAAATGTGCTTTTATTTAGTGGAACACTCGGACATTTTTATGTCTTCTTTGATATCCCTGAACTACAGTCTTAGATATTTAGCATTGAAAAAACAGTAAATTTTAAAATCAATTTTATAGGCAACTCTGTTTTTGCTCATATCCTACTGTTGCTCTTAGGCGACGATATAGCTTTTCTAAAATACACCACTTGAAGTTTTAACTTTCCCACGAGTCCTTTCATAAAATGGCTTATTTTTTCATTATATAACATTTGAAATGCGAAACTTAACCATTAAGCATTCATTAACGAAATACGACTTGCGTTAATGACATATTTATTCACTTACAAAATGAAATTAAACACGTGCAGTATTTTGGAATTTCATGAAATCCTTAGTCTTTACATGAAATGTATAACTTTTCATTTTCTTTAACTTACCCAGTCATGCCCTTTCATAAGATGACATCTTTTTTTCATTCATTACATGAAACATCTCAATCTATTCATAATTTCATGAAATCTCGAATTATATTTTTATTTTAAAAGAGGACTTCTGACGTAGTTTTAATATTCAGAAGTCCCCTTTTAAAATCAAGATGTTCAATGTCGACACTGTACATTTTTTTTCACGGTACAATAGTTTCCAACCTACAGCCACTTACTCATTTTTTATTGAATAATTGGCATTAATATTCCTACAAATTCATTAATGGGCAAAAAGTCCAGAATTAAATTTTTAAAGAATCGGGATAAGAGAAATGCCTCAAGAACCCTTATTTTACGTCATCGTATTTAACTATTATTGTCCTTGTATCGGAAAACATTTTTGTAACAACTGCAATAATCACAGCAATCGCAAAAATAATTGCAATACCAGCCTAACAGTTTCATAGCTTCCTCGGAAATGTCGAATTTGCATATCAGTCACCCCAATTAGTGGTTTTTCGTAAAACTAGTGGATTGCAACCCAAGTCGTTGGTACTCTGCAAAAGTTAGTTTAAGAGGAATTTTAATTTTCTTTCTTGCGGTTACACTACCCTATATAACATATTTAAATAATGGTTTAGCGAAGCAAGTTTTCTTTTTGAAAGTGACGAGGCAAAAATATTTGATTTTCTGTAGAATTACAATTAACTTTAATGTGAATAAACTAGACAATCTCCTAATTGTAAAAATATTTATTAAATCTAAATAATATTTTTTTAGATGTAACATAACAATATACTGAAATCAAATTTTCATTAAAATGCTACCTCCAGATCCATAAAGTTTGTTAATTTTTTTTTTAATTAAATTTATACTGAATATGATTGACTTTAAAAAATCAGTAATAAATCAAAAGTATTCTTTGACTACTTAATAGTACAAGTGGGAAATAGAAAAGAAACAAAGCGAATACCAATCCCAGTCTAATTTGCAATCCCAGCCAAAAATGCATTGCGTGCTAAAAAAAAAATTGCGCACAAAAAGTTTGAACTATGGACCACCTCTTATTTCACAAAATAGAGATTTAATATCGTGAAAAATCGAATTTCCATAAAATAGAAATTTAAAATTAATAAATGTACAACACTTTTCACTTATGCAAGTCAAAATCCAAATTTTATTACATTTAATTTTACTTTGTAATACATTTCTGCAAGAAAACAATCGTTGCAAACCATACTTTTAAAAATAAATAAAAACAAATTTAAGTTATTTTAATAAACTAGCTGTGCATAGTCTCGCGGACCCGTGGGAGAAAAAAAATATAAAAATGTAAGAATCTTCTATAGATCTAAAAATAATATGTCTCACCACTATGCCCATCGTTTGAAAAGTCAAGTTTTATACTTCGATTTTATTCAGTAGGGAGTAAAATATATTTTATGACAAATCATACGCATGGAAGAAGCGTCTTTTTAGTTTTTGTGCACATACACATATCCAGAGATAATCAAAATTGGTCATTCAAAAATTAGTAAAGAAAAAAAAGTTTCGAGATATTAATTTTTATCCAATACGTTTTAAATTTTAATGTAAATATATTTAAAATGTTCATACTTTAAATTTGACCAATTCGTTAATTAAATTTTTTTTATTTACATAACATTGCAATATTTAAATTTTTACAATGAGTTGTTATTAATATACACTAAAATAACAAAAAGATAAAAACCCACACAAACTTTTTTTTTATTTTAAAAAATGAATTGCTGGATATAAATATAAACAAATATTAAAATTCTAAGTGCACATATATTTCTAGATAATGGGTAGCGTTTCTAATAAATCCTTACCGAATATAAAAATATTTTTTTTTATAAAAAGGAATTACGTGCTAAAAAAAATTGCAAATTAAAAGTACGAACCATGGAGTAAATGTCACTTATTTCATAAAACAGAAGTTTAATACAGCAAAAAATAGAATTTACATAAAATAGAATTATTTGCTCTGATTTTTGCTTATTATCTCTAGTTAAGATATTGGCATTAATTTAAAAAAAAAAAAATGCTTTTAAAATATTACCCACTGGTTATATTTGATAGAAGTTTGACATTACTTTTAATACCAGTTTTTTTTATCATTTGTAGAACACTTAAAATGAATCCAGTATTGTAATTCTTTCGAACCTCTTTATTGGTAACACAGGTGATGCTACACTCCTCCGAAGCGTGCAAGGCAGATTACAAATTTATATAAAAACTATATTTGTACATAACACATGCGTGAAATTGAAATTTATAAAAACTTTCTATTAAAATAACAACAAAAGACGAAGTGAAGTTGACTTACAAGTGTAAACTTTAGCATGTCCTGCGATGAGTAGACTAAACACGATTAGTAATAAGTACTCGACAATCATAAGTTTCAAAAGTTACAGATAAATAACAATAGTTGGCTCTCAGAGATTTAGTTTTCTATAGAATAGTGGTTTGGTTTTTTGTTAATTACGTCGCACTAGAGCTGGGCAGTGGGCTATTGGCGACGGTTCGGGGTCAATCTCGAAGGAAAGACCCGGGAACACATACACATTCACACACACATTCATACATGCACCTCGTTATTTTAAAACCATGGTCAGATGACGAGGAAACACATAAACTGGCACCCAACGCTTTCAATAGACGTCGGGAAAATGGACCCCGATCAGATTTATCGTGCACCAGTCCCGTATGCACGCCAGTATAATTTGTTGGATATTCTGGACGACTTTCTAGTGTTTTTGTAGTGAAGCTGGCAACCCTCCGATCGCAAGATCACTACTTTTTTACTTTTCTATGTCAAGTCCATTTCCCGGATTCGAACCACCAATCCTCTGATTAGTAGCTGAACGCCTTACCAACTGAGCAACTGGAGCTCTCTATAGAATAGTGGAAACAATAAGAAAACTAAAGAAAAAATCACTTGATAGCATTTAGATGTATTTATGGAAACAAATTGATTATTCGTTCAAATCACTATGCACACTTGGACACATGATTACAAACGAAAGTAAAGATGTCGCCAAATTCTGTTCAAATCTGCATAAAAGTTAAGATCACGATTGAATAGGTGCCCTGGTAGCCCAGTTCGACTAGCTTGGTTTGTTTTGATTTGGTTAATTAACGTCGCACAACAGCTGCACATTGGGGTATTGGAGAAGGTTCTGAATTCGTAACTCTCTGGGTTTCTCTCGAAGGAAAGTTCGTCATCTGACCTTAGTGTACAAAATACGAGGCATCGTTCCCGGGTCTTTCCTTCGAGATAGCCCCCGAACCGTCGCCAATAGTCCACTGTGCAGTTCTAGTGCGACGTTAATTAACCAAACCCTCCATACCCCCCTCCCGGTGTATATATACACAGGCCCGTGTCAAGGGGGGAGGGATATAAATATTTATAATGTTTTATAAAAAGTGCCAGTTACCTACTAGGAATGTCGTTCAGAACATCCACAAAAATTATCGGCGTGTATACGGGACTGGTGCACGATAAATCTGATCGGGATCCAAAGTCCCAATGTCTATTGAAGGAGTTGGGTGCCCGTTCAGGTGTTGTCTTCGTTATCTGACCTAGGTTCAAAATTACAAGGCAGTATTCCCAAGTGTTTCCTTCGAGATAGACCTCGAACCGTCGCCAATTGCCCACTGTGCAGTTCTAGTGCGACATTGTTTAACCAAACCAAACCCTCCATACTCCCCCCTCCCGGTATAAATATACACAGGCCCGTTTAAAAAGGGGGGGGGGAATATACATATATTTATAATGTTTGAATATATATAATTATAATGTTTTGTAAAAAGTGCCAGTTACCTACAAGAACAGAATAAAAAATCCTGTCTGAATGTTTAAACTAAAAATAGTTTATTCCTTTGACATCGTTTAGCAAGTGAAATTGTTATGACATTCATCATGACAAGTGTGCGCTATTTCGAAATTTAAGCAGGAAAATCATATTGGCAGTACATTTCTACACAATTTCGACCTCTTTGCCCTGTTTGTAAAATGAATGACAGCTCAACGTAAAAATGTCTCTTTTCCTAAGAAATTGCGTCTTTGTAGACACCCGCCCTAAAAAAGGTCACATCGTTTTTTTTATTATTATTATTTTCTTGCATGTTATATGTTGCTATTGTGTAGTTGAATGCCCAAAATAGTGAATGGCTTTAGGTCATCTTATTATTAAAGTGCAACAGACAATTTTTTAGAATATATTTGAAGTCTTTACAACAAGACTGATCAGTAGGGATTCAAACTTTTATGAAAATATATCTTTAAATATGTAAAGCACATACTGAAAGGATGTTGCTAGTGACAATAAAAAATGTGTCACGACCTTTAACACTTTGGACTTCCGTGTAGTTAAATGCAACTCTTATACTTTATTGTACTTCACATTGGAATTAACCCGCTTGGCAATCGAAATGTAAAAAACTATTTAATCTCTCAGTTCTCGAACATTTTAAATAGTTGTAATAGAGGAAAGTGGAGTAATACCGGGGAGGTAACACTTGGTAGTGTGCTGAAGTTAAACTATATGACCTAATATTTATCCGAATAAATTTAAATATTCGTTATCCTACTGACGCTCACACGAATTTTGTAATTGTAAAGTTTTTTTAACTGTCTGGAAATTTACATAATTTTCCCTCTGCATGCTATTTTATATATATTTAATTAATTGCAAATCGATACCTTGCAAGTTATATCTGAAACCTTGAAATTAAAAAAATATAGTCAAATGGAATATTTTTATCGAATTTAAATATTGGATGAATTGCCAGACAAAATGGAGATCCCTGGACGTGATATCAAAGAGTTAACCGAGTACAATATATCTTTCCCGAAAACTCATAGCTATTTTTTTTCAACGATGTTTTTCTGAAAAATTCAACACACCTGGTTTCACCTCACTAGTGAGATCTGACCAGGTGCACATGTTAACCTTATCGGAAATTAAAAAAACTAAATTTTCACTGAAAAAGTAGTAGATTTTTTTTTTAAATTTTAGATGACATTTTAAGACGAGACTTTCTCCAGGGGTTGATTTCTCTTCTGGAACATGGTTTGCTTCTGTAAATAGGTACTCTTCTGGAACGGTGGTTGCTTCTAGTGGAACAGAGGCCTACCCGATCTGCCCCGGTCGGTCTTTCCCTGAGTGCAGAGGTTATAAAAACTCTTTAAAACCACACTATTATTGGAATCAATCCTTATTGTTCGTTACAGTATAAGTCCTTAATAAACATATAATAAGCTGGACATGAATAATTTTTATAACTTTAATGTTATTTAATAAAGGAAGTTTATAAAATATGTATATTAAAGAGTTAATATCGTAAAACGAACTCGTATACATAGGCGTCGTGAATTCAACAGTAACAACTTCTGGATTTGTAGAGTGTAGTTCAGAATCTGTTCGCTAGAGATCAATGATAATGACGCTAAAAGCAAGGTATCCGGTTTTATCCTACTACCCTGTCTTATCCCACTGTAACGGTTTCCATTCTCTAACATTCTTATATGAAAAAAGTATATTAAAAAAAAGCATGCAATGCGGTAATCTTGTAAAAAAATTGGAGATCAAGATCTGAGTGGATAAAAATGGTACATCCACCAGTAAAGCATATTATAGAGCCACAGAATGTTTAGTTACTCGATTTCCTAACGAAGTGTTTGTCACTAAACTACCCCACACGCCTAACCTCAAAATTTCTATATAGATCATCTTAAGAATGGTTTAAACACGAGACTTTATTGCAGTCTGAGACTTTATTGCAGATAATTACCAAAGAAACATGCCGAACGTTTACACCAATGGCTAATTTGTTGTCGAGGAGCATATTTGTATGAATTTGGCTCTTTTACAGAGCAAGAGCAATGTCCTGACGCCTACTGAGGTTGCGTCGTGTGCCAGCTCAGGTGTTGTCCTCGGTGAACCATGGTCACCTGACCATGGTTAAGAAATGCAAGGTATCGTTCCCATGTCTTTTCTTCAAGATAGACTTCGAACCGTCGCCAACAGCCCACTGTGAAGCTTTAACGCGACGTTAATTCCAAACTGAAAGTAAAAAATATCTCTCGTGTACACGAGAGCCCTTTACTTTCTAAAAACCATCCCCCCAAAAAGACAAATCGAGGCGTTACTTTCCAAAAGAACCCCTTCACTTCCCTGCAGTAGGTAATCTCCTTAAGAGCGGAACTCTTCACTAAGCCCATCGAGTGCTAATTCCCCTTTTCTTGTGTCTCCTTTCAGACAGAGGAACCATGCACCTGCTGCTGCCCGTACTTCTGGTCCTCCTGGCATCTTGTTGGACACCCACAGGGGCACGTAAGTACACATCGCCCATTGATGCGATTAATGCGAACGCAGCGTGATCTTGCGCGGGTCACTAGCCTTCAAGAGAACTCTCCCTCACTTTCTGTGGCAGACAGAAATACCTCTCCGAGAGCTATTTTCAACAGTGTCTGGAAGTGGATGCTGTATCGATTGGTTAGGGGGGGATGGGGGAAATAATGTAGCTAAATTTATATCGATTGGGGTTTTATGGGCTATTTTGGAATTGATTTTTTAAAATCTTTTAAATCAACTTCTTCTTCATTTGAGGAGTGCAGTTCTAGAACTTGCGTTGTTCAAGTTTGATCCGTACAGGGACGCCCTTAGTTGCCTCGGGGCCCTGTGTGAATCCGGACCCTTTAGTTTGGATTGTTAATATAAATCCAATTTTTGAAATTCTCATAAAATTTCAAAAAAATAATTTCTAGTTGATTTTAATTTGATTGTGATGAAGTTAAGTTGTGCATTTTTTATGTATAATCTTTGGGTGAAAAGCGCCACAGCACAACTAAAGACGTGGGCGCAAGAACAAGCCAGCTCCAGTTTTCAAAATTGTTCAGGAAGCACAAAAAACACTTGAACGTTTCTTGCATCGTATAATACAAATGTACAGCTCCTTTTCCTTTATATCTCTATAGCCATTACTTAAGAGCTGTCTGGTTCTTGCACTAATCTATAGAGGATTTTTTCTCTTTATAGGAATAAGTAAAATCAGAAAAAGTGGAGCTACCTTGTTCTTGCACCCATGACTTCCATTGATCAGTAAATATGTATGTCATAGATAAATGAGTAAACACACATGAAAAAAAATTATAATGAGGTTTTAAATAATAGGGATTTATTTTCAATAAAATACTTTTGTCTTTTATCCTGGGCGCAGGGTCCCCCCACAAGCGAAAGGCCCTGTGCGGTGGCACGCGTCACCCCCCCCCCTCCCCCTTTTAACGACAGTCCTGGGTCTGTGGTGACCGAATGGTTAGGGGCTTTGACAAGTATTCGACGGGCGCTGGTTTTGTCCCCCAAGCATTTGTAGCGATTTGGTGAACGGAGGTTTGTCAAATTCGTTCCTTTTACGACCAATAAATATCCCTTTGTATAAGGAACTGATTCAAGTTAAATCTGATCATTGTTCAATATACGGACGCCTATTGAGGTTGCATCGGGTACCAGTTCAAATGTTGACCTGATCATAGTTCAAAAATCCAAGGCAGTGTTCCAGGGAATTTCCATTGAAATAGGCCCCAAACCACGTAGCTCTTGTCCACCGTGCAGCTCTAAAGCGACGTTTATTCAACCAACCAATCTAGTTCAAGATAGTTCTAGAAATCGATAGGAATATTACTATTTTGGATAAGAGACAAATTTTGAACTACACTCCTCTTTTTAAAAATTATTAAACTTTTTTTGATTTGACATGTTTGAAAACACAATTACTACCTTTTACCGGTTGTAAATTGAATTATTGATGGTCAATAATAGGAAAACAGCATTCTTTCAACAAACAATGCATTTGAGTATGACAGGATTTGGAAAGACCAATCATAATTTCCCATTCAATTTTAATAGGACCCAGTTATTGAACTAAAACTTTATTTTATTGAATTCCCATTTGTATTAGGATTGTAAAAATATGTTTTCCTCGGATTATCATAAGTTTGGATAAAACAAGTTTTCGAAATGCACCCTTCAATGGTAAATAGGATTTATGGAATCCATACAAAGCACAGTGATCTACATCTGGCTCACTTTAAATTGTTTTTTTCTTGCGTTGACTTACATCAAAATATTGCATTTTTATTGTTACTTTTAGGCTTTTTAATACTGCGACTTTTTAAATTTTTCGTTTTACATTTTTTACTTCTTTTAAGACTTTTATTCTTTTAAGGACGTTTTTTCGTTTCTGTACTTAGTTAGTTCACTTGAACTTTATTGTTCACTTCAAACTTTATAATCAGGATTTTACCTTTAAATTTTTAAGTTTTCTTTTGATAATTATACGTTTTCCTTGGGAAATTCTGGGCTTCTTGTTGGGGTTGTCCGTCCTGTCTTGTCCTGCTGTGCTTGGGGGTTTTGTGTGAGTGAATGGTTGAATGTTTTCACAAAGTACTCAGATTTTTTCTTCAGTTTTTCATATTCAGATCACATTTCGGATGGAGAGGTTACAGCCCTTTTTGGGCCCAGGTACCTCGAATTAAATTATGTTGCAGGTTTAAGAATGTAGGAGCAATTACAAAACCTGAGACAGCTCTAAAAAGTAGAAACACGCAGTTTATAGTCGCGTTTTATTGTGCATATTTTTTAATAATCTAAACGCGAAAAATATCAAAGGGAATAAATCTCCATTAATCATATAAATATAATGGTTTGAGTCCAAAGAGTTTTTTTAGAGTATTTATTCTACGTAGCATTTAATAGACACAAAAAAACACTTTTTATAAAAAAAACTAAGTGAAAGTTTTTTTCTAAATTGATAAGTTTTTTACATTAAATTGTTTAGATGAGTCTGTATCAATGGTTATTTCCTAACTCATGAACTTTTGGAAACATGCTTATATATATATTGGAGGGATTGCACTTTCCTGATATCGAGTTAAGATCATTGGTGTGCTATGAATGATTTAGTTAATCGAAATTCAGTAATACAGGGTAGTCACCATTGTAGGGTGATGGTCAATGTCTGGCTGCTTAACTACATGTGAAAAACCATTATTCTTGCTATGTTTTTAATTACTTTGTTTTTTGCTATTAAACCTAAGCGGCAATGATCATAGCTTAACAAATTCAGCCTGCCTCCCCCCTTCACAATTTATTTGAACCTAAGTATAAAAAATCCAGAATATAAAATTACAGTTTAGTACATTTTGCTGCGAAGCACCACAAAAGTTATTAAATTATTTTTCCCATTCGTTAGAACTTAATTTGCTTAGTAATAATTAGCTAAATTGAACTTTAGTATATTCCTAATAAATCTCTCTTTATATTCATCTTACTTGGACAACCCAAATTAACGTTTAACTTATTTAATAAACAGTTATATTGTCAACGTCTAATGTAAACTAGAGAGTTTAAAATATTTTTCTATTAACTCTCCACTGTATTTAGTTCGAATTCAATTACGCTTATAGAATTTCGATTAAATTAATATTGAACATTACCATAACAAAAAAGAACGAAATATTACACTTAGTTTTAATTACTTTTAAAACTTTTCAGAGATAATATATGGTGATCCATAGGCTTGAGAGATGATTTGACATATATCTGTATTCTGGAAGTAAAAAATAATCGCAATTCCGATTTTCTAATTTTATATTTGTCAATGAATCGATAGTTTTTAAGATTAATCGAAACTACACTCAGAGATACGGAAGAACTCAAGACTGGAAGGAGAATCGATATAACAAAAGTGAACTTAGGAGCAATTTGAAAAAAATATCCGGTTATCCGGCATTTAACTATCCAGAATTTTCAATTAACCGGACCGTTTGAAAAAAAATATGGTCCGGTTTCAAAAATTCTTTTTTTGTTGGACACAGAAAAATCCACTTAGGCAAAATCTGTAAAAAATAATCAGTTATCCAGCTGTTATATATCCAAAAATGTCGATTAAACTGAGTTTTTTTAAACAATTTATCCGATTTAAAAATATTTTCATTGTTTAGTAGAAGTTGTACATCAATGACATTTCGTTTAACCAGCATTTATTGGCATTGATAGGGATTGTTTTACAATGTACATTGTTGAACCCAAGTTGATACTTGAATTACTTGGTGAATAATAACAGTGGACGAAGCTCCCTGAAAAATTAAAAACTAAAAGGGAAAAATAAAATAATCTTTCTAAAAAAACGAAAAAACGACTTTAATATAAAATGCCCTAAAAAGCAAAAAACAATTTTTAATTTTACGAACGCATTGAAAAAATTGAATTATTTAATGTCAATTTTATAGTTATTACAACTTTTTGAAGTTGATGCCAATTTACAAAAATCATACCTAAATTTTGGCGCCGATTTTAAAAAGTTGTAATAAGTATAAAATTATCATTAAATAATTCAATTTTTTTCAATGCGTTCGTAAAAATAAAAATTATTTTTTGCTTTTTAGCGTATTATTCTTAAAGTCGGTTTTCCTTTTTTTAGAAAGATTATTTTATACAAAATTACTTTGCTTATATTTTAAACAAGTTAATTATTTTTAGTAGCAACTAACAAAGTAATTAAAGTATAGTAACCAAAACTATTTATTTTGTGTAGTTAAAAAGCCCAACAATTTGTGACCACCTTGTATTCAAAATACATACTTTTAATTTCATTGAACAACTAAAATATTAAATCTGAACACATCCTTGATACGTGTTGCAAGTATCAAGGATTTTGTATTTATTACAAGTTTTGTTCGTATACTATTGTTTCGTAAATTCTAGGTAAATTAATTTTGTTGCTGCAAGACTAAATAAAGCAAGCACTTTCAATGCACTAACTGACACGCTTTATCTCGAGGAAAGAGAGAAATATATTTTTTAATTCTTGAATTATTGCTTCATTTAATAATTATTCCCATTTTACTGGAAGGTTCTTAAAGAAAATATATTTTAAAACTTATTGTACTTCGAAATAAGACTAAAACAAAACTTTGTCACCGATTGTTCTGTATTCAATCTATAGATTTTTAGTAATCAAAATAAACGATGGAAGTAAATTTTTATTCATAGTTATTTATTCGGTTAGCCAACTGCGTCGTCACATGTATGTTTTAATTATACGATTTCACTCATTTATTTAAAACTAACATACTTAAGTGTTCCAAATTAAATTTTTGAAAATACCGGAAGCGTTTAGTACTATTGATTGCTTTATAAATTTTAGCAGGTTATTTTAAAGATGAAATTTTTTTCAAAATCTCTTTTAAGAATTATTTTTTGCAAGTGTCACAATTGATGTCTAATATCTCATAAGAAATTATTGTTTTGCTTATGAGTAGTCCAAATGCAAAAGCAGTTAAGTCCAAAAATTCTAAAAATGAGATTTTGAAATCAATAAGTACTTTAAAAGTTTAGCTTCAATTTTTAAATATGATAAAAAAACAAAATCTATTTAAAATTCAAAAAAATGTCACTAAAAAGAATATATATATATGTTGACACTATCTATGCTTTAAACAGTTGTAAAAGTAGTCACATCCAGCAAACTTGATTTCCAATTGGTTGAAATATGGATATAGTGGGTTTTGCTTCTTGAACAAAAACAAGATGGCCACGCATACATTTTCAAAACCAGTTAAAAGCCTTCATCCAGTTACAAAACAAGATATGTTAAAATTAAATTTTAGATTATAACTTATTCAGTAACTTGAGAACTTATAAATTTTAGTGAAATTTTTTTCTATGTTTTCTTTATTTTTACAAAAAAATGTATTGTTGCACTAACAATAGTTTATTTTTAACTGCTTTACGCGATTTACAACAAAACGCTTTTCATGCGTATGGCTGCTTTTGCATCTGGGCTACTGATAATAACGGTTTTTAATTTGGTTTTTATATTTCGAATTTCATAATTTCATTCACATCGTATAATTTTAGTACGAACTATTTAATCATTCAAACTTCCAAATATTAGAAGAATAAAAAATAAGTATAGGAACTGAGCAAATTTGGACCTTTAGTCGTGTCCGGCTTTAGAAATTTTCTTTAACGATTTTAATTTAAAAATACTTTATGTGTTGAAACATTTTGCATGTCTAAAGCGTTGGGCTATATTTTGAAAACTGTTTCTATTAAAATAATTGACATTTAGAAATATATAAAAATATACATGTTCTGGAGTGAATAAATTAAACTCTCTTGTAGTGAAGACTACTTTCCAATTTTGATACTTCTTTTCAAACCTGTTAGAGGTTTAAAGGCGTCTTGTTCGTAGCACAGAGAACAATTATTACCTTCCCATTATAAAGTAGTGTATAACTGTTATTTTATAAAAATATTTTATTCGAAAAATTTATTACTCGAAATTAATGTATAATATTGAATGCCCTTTATAAAATCGAAACCTCTATTTACCATATACTCGCGTATATGGTAATTTTTGAGGCGTACTGTAAAATTTAGTCAAATGTGGTAACCAAACAACGCCAAGGCGGTCAAGCTGATTGGGAACAGTGTTTAAGCCCGATATCAAAAACTTCTTTTTTGCTACAATTTTTGCTGTATTTTAGAAAAAAATTATAATTTTAACTACAAATCCAAAAATTATTTTAGATTAAAAGAATAATAATGTGTAAAATAAAAGGTGAACAGTTTAAATATGCTTAATCCTCCAGCATTTCCGCTCTCTTGCCTCATTTGAAAAGACATAACCATATTCCAACAAGTAGCTTTCAAACGGCTGCATTAAAAATGTTCGGTGATATATTTTCATCTCTATCGGATATTTTGTTCAAACCACGATGCAACTTCAATAAGCGTTAGGACATTGGACTCCGATCAGATTTATCGTGCACTAGCCCCATATACACGCCAGAATAATTTGTTAAATGGTCTGGAGGACTTTCTAGTATTGTTTTAGCGAAGCTGGAAACCATCCGATCGCAAGATTACTACTTTTTTTACTTTTCTTTATGTCCACTGCACGGGCTCAAACTAGCAATCCTCTGATTACCAGCTGAACGCTTTTATTCACTGGGCAACTGGACGCTCCGATAGAGAGACAAGTGTCACAGCACAGAGTTATGGAAAGAGAGTTCCTGCAACCTCTATCCTAGTCCGCTTCTAGAAAAGGAGATCGGGAATCATGTGTATAATGGACTGACGTCACATGTCACGGTTGGCTAACTAGATAACCATCATAAAAACTATAAGCAATTTTTTTTAATTGTTTTCCGCAGTTTAGCGAAAGTACATGCTGGAATTTTCACCACATAAGATTTCTTTCCGCATTTAAAAAAAAAAGCGATAACACTTTAAACACTGATTGGAACATGCGATGCCTCCCCACTTAGAAGTGTGTGACGAGTGCAACCGCACAGGGCCCCGTATCCAGGTTAAAAAACTGTTAGTAGAAAATTAATTCCTTAGACTTTTTTTAATTAAATTCTATTGGAATTTTTTTAATTTGTGTTTACACGTTATATAGGAAAATATGGCTACTGAAAACTTGTGTTACGGAGCTTTTTTTCCGAAGATCCTGTATAAAAAATGTATTCTACACTCCGCTAATCACTACAAAATTTTGAGCAACTAGAAAAAGTTTTATATTTTTAGGGGGCATTTCAAAAATTGAATTTAAATCAACGATTCAAACAAAAGGAACTCGCAGCTGGATTCGCACAGAGCTCCTCCGGCAGCTGAGGGCGGCCCTGATTGGGACATACGTTTTTCGTGTCGGCGGGGCGATTGAGGGAGCAGGAGGATTAAGTGCACCCTATTAAGTCTTGCACGGGGTGGGCCCATCCGAATCGCAACTCGGACTCGCATCCTGTCTGGCATTGTCCAAAGGGAATGCCAGAGACGGTTTTAAAGAATCAAACAGGTTCCGAGATTTACTTTCACTTTCGGCGCACTCGTAGATGGTTATTTAGGGAAGGTGCTCGGACGAGTTCAAGGGTCAGAGACTGGCGAATTCATTGTTGCCCAGAGGGGAATGTTTTTTTTTTATATATATATTTATCTCTCTCTCCCTTTCACTCTCAACAATGTTTTTTTTTATTCTTCTTCTTCTTCTCTTTAAGAAAAAAGCTAAACTTTCTCAGATCGTCCATTATTATGAGTGGCGTCAGATCGGCAAGGCCTCGAGGCTACATAGTTTATAGCACCACTGAGATCGAGAGATAAATAGTATTGAGATAAAAAGAATAGAAAAAAAATGCATTCTTAGGAATGTCCACTGTCAAGGGTTATTAAAGTTTGAGAGCTAACCAGTTGGTTTGTTGAGTTGGAAGAACAGTTTTTCTCCAGTGAAAATCAATACTATAAAGTTTGAAATAAAAAAGTAGATTATGTAAATCAAAATTTTCAGTAAGCTGGGGCAATGAAGACATTTTGACATCTCGATTAATCGCCGCCAATTACCGATATTTTCATTTAATCGATATTTCTGATCAATCGATATTTCGATATTTTCGATACATATATTGTTGATAAATCGATATTTCTGATATATCGATATTTTATTATTAGTATACGTAGTAAGTACAAAGATGTACACCTTAAACTTACTTTTCGAAACTGGATTGTTTTCAAATTAAGGAATAGTAAAAAAAATTCCTTTATTATTAAAAATATAGATACTTTGAAACTTTTGTTAAAGCATTACTAAACTTACATTTTTGATAAACAAATGCAATTATTTTGGCATTCCGAGTGTTCCTCCGGACTTCTGGGTGTACTTTCGACTAATAGTCAAATCGATTAATCCTCAAGTCGAAAATTATAAAATCGAAATCGTTATGATTATTTACTTCCGGAATTTTGAAATGTATCGAATCATTGTGTTTATTGGTTTATTGAAAGTGTACAAGCTTATATTTTATTATACCCGTTTTAAATTTTTAAAAATACATATAAAAATTTTATTTTTGGATACAGCCTAAAACTATCATCACATTACAAATTCTAAAAACCACAAATATGTACTAGGTATAATTGCAATTTTATTATAATTTTAGATCGATCCAAACAAATTTTAAATAAGTTGTAGTTTGTGGAAAAGTTTGTATACATTGTAGTTTTTTTTTTCGATTAAAATCGACGATGGGACCATTATAGTTTATCTGCTAGTTATAGTTAATTCTTTGAGTATCGCTTTAATTATTCCATTTGTTTGTTTAAATTTGTTTTAAGAATATTTGGCACAATATCAATTTGAATAATTTTAAGAAAAATTTAAAAATTAACTGTTCCATTTTTTATATATAAAAAAATAGATGATGCGTGAAATTCATACACTTTTGACATTTCAAAATCTAACCAAAGCCTTTGATTTTTTTTAAAAATAATTTTTTTTAAAAATTCAATGTTTTTTTTTTAAATATGTAGTATATTATCTGCTCAATACATTTTAATCACTGAATAAAAGTTTAATAATGTAGATCAATAAATTGAAAAAAAATTGGACTTTTTTTATAAATAGTTTAACTTTTCTCATAAATATTTATGTGTCGTATAAATTTATATAGATACTAAAAAACATTTTTTTTATCATAGGAATATTTTTTATTATTTATAACATTATATTATATAATTTTATATAAAGAACAATATTTCGCACAATAATTTCATAGTTGTTTATATTTTTTGTTTTCAACATTTATACTTTTTAAAACTTTTTGTTAAAATGCTAAGGCTGCTATAAATATTTATATTTGTTCACCAAAATTTTCTTCAGTCATTCCTAATAACACACAATTTTTTAGAGCATTTTTTTAAGTATTTCTTTTTTTTTTTAAAGCTACTATTTATAGTTAATTTGCATGCCAATTTATAATATACACAAATTTCACAATAGGTTTAAAAAAATTATACTTTTCTCCATTAATAACAAAAAAGGCTTAGCTTTTCGAAAAACTTAATATCCAGGAAAATCTAACACTGAGAAAAAACAATTTAAAGTTTTCGTTCCTTGAAAAACAAACCTGTCATCCACCACAAAATCTCGAATAACTCATTAAAAAACAAATACAGTTCTAGAATTTTGAAAGTATATTTAGAAGATTTCCAACTATAATTTTAGCAATTCATAAAAAAAAAGAAAGAATTTCACAATTCTTTGTGTACTATGTCCCTTTAAATAAAAATATATAGGGTTCAATCACCTTGATGTGAAGGCATTTCTTTAAAAAAATAAAATTATTTGTGAACCACTGGCACCTCCTTCTTATATCAAGTATCTCACTGTGTCCTGGGTGGAACGGCCTCCAAACTGGATCCGACACGAATATCTCAGCATGCAAATGATTTTATTATCCAGTTTAAACACTTTATCAATGTTGTGAGAACGGCAACGCAATGAATCTTTGATATACGCTGAGGAATGCACCTTTCTGGTGACAACTTATTTATGGCAGATTGTGGCACAGCAAAAAAGTCATATTGAAGGCAATTGCTCATAACTGGTTTGACCTTTTAAGACAGAAATGTCACCTACCTTATCGGAAAAAAAAATTGTGTAAATTTTTTGACAATTTTTAATGGGATATCATAATAAAAACAACATTAGTTAAATTCTCGAATTCGTGAGAAATAACGGGGATAACTACAAGCGGGTTAAAATAATTAAAATAATAATTACTTCATTGTATATGGTATTACTTCAATGTATTATGGTATCTAACTCGTAACTTTCTTTAATTCACTTACAAAACACAAATTCATTTACCCCTTTCAGTACCAATTTTTTTTTTCGTAGTAAAAACATTTTTTTAAATTATGGTTTCTAGGCATCTAAATATTACACTGAATTTTTTTTGACAGAATTTTTGAATAACTGATTTAGAAAATTAAAAGCACCAATGGAGCATCATAAAAGATCCATGGAGCAATCCTTAAAGCATCCAATTTCTATTTTGAACTTTCAGGCTAAATTAAGGCTAAAAATATTTTCTTCGTTGGCAAAAAAAAATAGTCCTATATTTGAAGATGTTAATAAAAATATAATAATAATAATACTAAAAACGTTGATTTCTTCACAAAATTCTCTGTAATGGTGACTATTAGATTTTGAAACTATTATTTACAAATTAAGAAGCACCAACCTAAAAGCGCTAAGCATAAAAATATGTGTCGCCTAAATGTAATTTAGTATTAGTAATTAGGTGGTGGTGGTCCATTTCATCTCATTTTTAACTCCGTGGTGTGTGGACATCCAAAGTTTGAGAAACACTCCTTTAAAATCATGTCACATGTCTTCGCATTTTTCATCCCGACGTCCAGGACACTGGGTTGGTTAGTTATTTGGTTGGTTGGTTAGTTATTCGCTCCGAGATCCAACCAATCCAGTGAGGGCCCGATTAAGACATTGAAGCAAGGGAAGCCCGCCTTTAAATGGAGCCCTATTGCTCTCAAATAGACCCTGTAACGTCAAATCGAGATTTGACATGCACTAAGATCCTTGTCTCTGAATGGCATTAAAACGAAACACATTATAAATATATTTAAAAAACATTAATAAGTAATGAATATTCCTAATATTCTGTATGTTTTTGATTTTTTTTTCCAATATTCGAACAAATTTAACACAGGTAGCAATTTTTTTTTTGTTAAAGTTAGTAATGCCACTTTTTTTAACATAAATTTAGTAGCAAACTATGTTAAGAGTGTTATATATTTACATAAAATGTGTGATTTCGGGGCCCCTCAAACATTTTAAGTGTAATCCTGTGCTTCCCGGGCCTATTCGATAATCAGGCCCTGAATTTAGTGTGGAATCGTTGACGGATGTCGAGAGCGGCGTCAGCAGATGAAAAAGGCAGGGGCTTGTGCTAGGTCTTAAAGCTACACTGGGGAGGAAAGAGTTAAGAAACTGGGTGAAAACGCATGAACAAGCTGTAAGAAACCTAAAAGACTCATCTCCAAGAAACCCCCCATCCGATGTATCTTCTCCCACAATGTAACTAACAGGTCACTGAGGCGGGAGGGCGACGTACACCACTGCCTCAAATTAGCGCCCTTTCACAGGTGCTGGAAACGAGTCGAGGCGCTACTCGCTTCCACGTCTAGCCCCGCGGGACGCCTCCCAACATGCAGGTTACTCGGATGAAGAAAAATAATTAAGATCTATACACTGGTGGCAAAAAAAAAAGAGGTCTACAAACTAGTGGCGCCACAGACCTATTCGAACCGATCGACGGGCCATTGACTTTGCCTTACGCAAACATGTTTTATTTTTTTTATCCAATTCGTAGCTGTTTACAACACATGAGTGCCCTGCGGGGCAGTGGGCTTTTGTGTTGAGGTTCATCAATATTTGTGATAGCTAAAATTGGAATTCGATTTTGAATGTAGTTGATGGCATTGAGCCTCTTTGCAGCGCCGGATACCGGATTTTTGCGGCCTTAGGCGAAATTTCCCGAGAGGTCCCCTTCCCCACTCTTCCGTCTGTGATTTTGAAGTAATATACGTACTTCAAAAGTCACTTCATGTCAGATTAGTACTATAAAATATAAAACCAGTCGGGAACAAGAAAAATGCGCGATTTCAATTATCAAACTTTTTCAAAATATTAAGAGTCATGCAAAAACAAGTGAAAAAAGATTTTTCCCAACAAAGATTTTTTCTACAAAAATTAAATATTAAAAAATGCTTTTAAAAAAACAATGATTTAGAGTGTTGTTAAGAGGACCAAGATAATTGAGATTTATCGATTTCATTAGAGTGTTGGTTAAACGGACTTAAATATCTTTACTAGCACAGGAAAATAATTTGCCAATTAAAACTGGACGTGTTTAATCGACATGCGATACCCAGTACCACAACACTGCAAAACTATAAGCAATAAGGAACAGGGAATTTTTTTTTAAACTAACAGAAAAAGTGTATCAGTTATTGCAAATATTTGATGAAAAAAAATTATTTCAAAGCTTAAGAAAGTAAAACAAAACGGCAGCTTGAAATTAACGAACAATTGAAATCATTTTCTAAAACAAAATAATTTTGTTATGAAACGACCACTAAAATGGTTCGAAAAATGATAAAACTGTAAAAACTGTAAAAGTAAAGAAGAAAGGTTTGTTATATGTAGTTAAACAGCCAAACTAAGGCCATCTCTGAACAATTTTTGATCACTCTTTATATTTGTATGCTGTGAAATGAGCTTGAACGAAAAAAACTTTCAAATTTCGTCCCTTTCAACAGCAGATTTACGTTCCTTGTAAGGAATGTCAATAGCAAAAATACTAAAATTATTTTAATTTATAAAAAAATATAAACTCAATAACTGTTGAATAGAGCCCATAACCATAACAAATAACTATGGGTATTGTTAAAATATTTATTTTTCTGAATGAATTGTAAACGAAGCAATATATAAACATTAAATGCTTATTTAATTGGTTGAAATTACAAAGAAATCCAGAAAAGTTTTTTAAACTTCACACCGTTAATTTCCAATATTGAAAAAATGTATTGGACTAAAAAAAATTTATCAATTTCAATCAAATACAGTGGTATTGAAATCTTTACAAAGCAAAATTCCTAATTATTATGACTTTTATAGCGCCAACAAATGAGACGTCTAGTTTCAAAACCAGATATGTCCAGATTTTTTGCAAAGCTGTGTTGACAAAAAGTGTCTGAATTCAGTCTAAAAATGCATTCAAAGTCATGGATTTAGATCCAAAAGTATGTGGTTGTCAATCGTTTTTGACGTGCGTATCGTGTAATAATTATGGAAACGGATATATCTGGTTTTGAAACTAGACGACTCAAATATACAATTAAAAATGCCAGATACATTTTAGGTAGTATTAAATACTATCCAATTGTTATAGAAAGGGTTTAAACTCTAAATAGCTTAAATTTAGATATGATTTTTATTATATATTTTATTGTGTGCTTAAAAAAATTAAAAAAAAGTTTATGTTATGTTTATAATTTAGTATTTGCAAATAAATAACAAAAATATTCATTTATAATATAAAACTTTTCGATAGTTTAATAGTATTTAAAAGATTAATACTATTTCACTCATACAAGAATTCTTTTCCCAAACTGGAAATGAAGAATACATCAAACTTTAACTAGAATAACCCAAAAAATATCAAATCACGATAGTTTTTTTCTAAAAAAAATCATATTATTTAAGGTATTTTGAAAATGCTAACGCAAACCAAGCAATTTGTAATATTTCGCCGCATTTTATCTAAATAAAAACATAACACCAAAGCGATGCCAACTTCCTTCTCTATCTAAACAACCGTGCAAGTAAGATGGGCCTTCGCAGAAGACAACACAACTTTCTTTATTCGTTCGGAAAGAAAATAAATACTTTTTTTAGTAACAAAAAAAAGGTGGGGAATACCTCCAACATAGTGTTCCAGGTTATGCAACATAAAAACTTGCATTTCGAATCGAGCCAAAGCAGAGACCTAGCCAAAATAAGGAGAGTCGGAATTCGAATCGCACGACCTCCAAATGGTTCTAATATCTCTTAACCCCTTCCCCGTCTCCGGATAATAGTATAAATGTGGCGGGACATTAGGAATCGAGTTGAACGACCGAGAAATGAACGGGAAAAAAAACAGCCATCACATAATTACTGTTTCCAGAGCCCTTAAAATATAGTGGACAGCCGTAATCTCCATTGTGGAAGAGGTCTTTGCTTTTGAGAGGGGTAAGAGAGCAAAAGACACGGATATCCGTCCGCTAATAAATGTTTACCGGCCTACTACTTAAGATAGTGTTCTTTGGGAAGGGGTGACGCAAATCGGACATCAAAAGGTTGCTGTAACCTGTTGCAGTGCGAGTGGAGAAAATTGCTCTGGAGAGTCGTACAAAAGCAGAAAACGCTGGGAATTTGTTTAATGAAAGAAATGGGGTGTCATTGGTAAACATGCGCGTGGCCAATCTGCGCACAAAAACGTTAAAGTATGATGCAAAGTTGTATGCGCTGTAATGAATAAAACATTAATGTAAAATTCAAAATTTTGCGTTCTGTTAAGTCTAGGCGTGTAAGTTAGTTAATGACTGAGATCTGATCAACAAACTCGCCGAATGTTTACATCAGAGACAATTTTGTTATCGAGGAGCACTAATGACTTTTATCTTTCAAAGGTCACAGCAGTAGGATAGTTTTTTTTCACCATATGAATAACTTCCAAAAACTATCTGAGAGTGAAAAAGTCTCATATATAAAACAGCCTAATTCCCAAACGATTTTTGATAAAGATTTTTATATAAAGTCTCAAAGTATGGATACTATGTACGACCTTGTGTCGAGATTAAATGCTTGTAGATAAATAATATATTTGGGCTCTGTGATTGGTGAATAAAAACCACGTGGTCAGACGAATACATCAAGTTTATCTGTAAATGACGTCACTTGCACCACAAGGGAGCATCACATGCATAGAGTTCATTACATATTGTATTTAAATTTAAATACAAAATATAAAATTTCTGAGATTTGAACTAGTTTGACAAAAAAGCATTCCCTTCAGATAAAATTAAATTTTTTGTTTGAAATAAAGCTTATCGTCAAATTACTCACATAATTTTTCTAGAGTTGACATTTAAATTTATGACTGCCCTACTAAGCCACAACAGCCAGTTAGAATAGATCCTGTGTAAAATATCTATTAAATTCCATTGTATTTTCTCAGCACGTGCAATATATGCCTTACATCGGTGGGATCAAATACAAAACATTTAATTCGAGCCGGAATATATTCTCGAAGTATGTAGTCAATGACCCGCAACACCCAACAATTGATAAGTCAACAACGCTTTATTTATTTTTTTCGCATCGGGGAATTCCTTCGTGCGTTTATTTCCCCAAGACAACGCATCCATTGATTTAAGTGATCGATAACGAGATGATTGCAGGTGTAATGTTCTCTCTAATTGCACAATTCCATTCGCATTCGCCGAGGAATATCAACAAAGGGTTAGTAACACGGCGACCTTCGCGGCAACCTTGTTGGACTGGACGGGCTTTTTCTTCTGGCCGGGACACATGTCACAATGACTAAGTGGCCTTTTGGAAGGGTGGGCATCTTCGTTTTGGGGCCTTGTAATATTCAAACACGTGCCTTGATGAACTGACCTTTTTGTTTTGTGATGTTACGAATGCCGGTGATGTTCGAGGGTCGCTCACTCGTGGTTTTTTTTATTGCATAGGCGACTACACACAAACCGCACCGATTTCAATGGCTTCGAATCGTAATGCTAGACAAAATCAGTGGCGTAATAATTCTACTCAGTGCCCTCGGCAAAAAAAATATTTTTAACTCCCCTCCCACAAAATATTTACAAAGAAAATATTTATAATACTAGATTCTAGATTAAGACACAATTGAAGACATGTGTGGAAGAACCAGACAGCTCCAGTTTTCAAAATTGTTCAGGAAGAACGAAAAACACGTTAAGCATACCTAACGCTTTTTTTTTTTTAAACTTATCTAATTTGGTTAAAACATAAAAAATACCTTCTTCTCTTACAGATCGGTTTTACATTTTCAATCTTTCGTTTGTTTGTTTTTTAATTCAAAACAAATATTGGTGCTATCTGGTTTATTAAAGCTAACACTGGAATTCTGTGGCCAGGCTCACCAATAAAAATCTTTGTAGATACTTCTCTGAAATCATCAATGTGACTGAACTTCAAACAGCAAAAAATATTTGTTTTATTTAAGTATTGCATATGAAACTATATATAAATGTAATCGAGCGCTGAATTACACCCCTTTAATGTAATTTCGGATGTCCAACACACCTTGTTAGCTGGTTCAACAATCCACACACCTTCAAAAAATGACTGGGACAAATAGAAAGCGATCCAACCAAGCGACCAAACGTGAAACTAATTAGCTGCAAAAACAAAACAGCTCTTGGAGCTGTACATTTCTTGCACCGCATGAGATAATAATACAGCTCCTTTCCCTTTACATCTCCATAGCCTTTGATTACAACTGTCTAGTTCTTGCACCACCAAGGAATTTTCTTTATAGGAATAAGTGAAAAAGTATTAATCAGAAAAATGTGGAGCTTTCTGGTTCTTCCATCCACGTCATCAATTGCATTTAATACGTCTGTCATCCCATCGATCACTTACTCCTTAAGATTTCAAAAACATGGCAATTCATTTAATTTTAAGCGTGAATCAGATAAGAATTTAAGACTTTATAAAAATGTCAAATTGAAATTAATTTTACGAGACCAATTAAGTATATATTTAGTTCGATTTGATGCATTTTAAAATGTTATTTTTATTAAAATGTCCAGACAGCATTCACATTTTGGTTTGGTGGTGAAGACTTATAATTCCACAATTAAGGAAATAACTTATCTCTTGAATCAGAATACCCTAGTTGCTTGGACCCTCGCCCCCTCGCATGCAGTCGTTGCGGGCCCGTCCGTTACGCCACTGGTCAAAATATATTTCATACCAAATATAGAATGCCACATAAAAAGTGGCTCCGTGATCAATTTCTTCACCTTATATACATCTAAAAAATACGAGGAATCGCATAACAAGAGATTACGATATTTTTAATTCACTTATTTCAAATAATACTATAAGTACAAAATATCGTACAAAATATTCGTATATAATATACAAAATATCGAATATAGAGGGTTACAAGAACTGTGATAAAGAGCTTTTTATTTTTTCGTATGTTGTTAGAATATAAGTATTAAATGGGTGTAGCAAAATTCAAAATAGCTAAAAAAAAATATATATAAAAAAAAAACTTACATTTTATCTATAATAATAAAAAAAAGTGGTGCATGTCTGTGGATCACAAATCACCTACACCTTATTTTATTATCATACTAAGATATATTTCAATTTTAATAAACATATTTCAATTTTCGTAAACGTTCATAATTTTTTGGAATATATATTAACAAAATAAAAATTATTTAAAAAGCAGTAACAAAAGCACTTAAAATTTTAGAGAGAAATGGAATATTTTTATCACCAATGTCAAACAACATTATATTTCACCATACAATATTAAAAATTTTAATTGCCATACCTCATTCTTTATTAAAAATATAGACATTTTCGTAATTATTACAATTAAGATAAATGCTTGAAAAATAATTAAATATTATAAAATTAAATTTCGATCTCTGTTTCTAAAACTCATATATAGAAATTAAATAACAATTGACGTTATATATATATGTTTTCCTACCTGTAATATTTTATGTATGTTTTTTTTAGGTGTGATACAGAAAAGGGCAGCTTTCTACATAGCCAATGACACAAGTAAGTGTAAAAACACATTCAAAATCTTTTAAAATACATATTGTCTTTTTATGTGTTAGTATTTCTCCAGTTCCTCTATTATAATATAAAAAAAAAACACTTTTAAGTTTGAAATTATTTTTTTCTAGTACCACAGCATAGTACATAATTCTAAATTTATATTCATGAAATGAAATCGATAATATATTTAGGTGATGCATAGCAATTTTTCAGCTATGAACAATACTTGTTTAGCTAGAATGAAGAACTGCTCCAGGAAAAGACACTAATTAGGGATAGTAGTAAAATAATCTATAGTAAAATCTTATTTAGTTTTTTTATAATTCTTAAATATTTTCATGTACGCATTTCACGGAAGAAATATATTTTTGTTAGTAATTTTTAATTACTTATTTTTAATATAAATCCTTCATTAACTTTTTATCCAAAATAAAAATAAAACGCTTTTCTGGCATTTTTCATTTTTAAGAATTTAATTCACTTAAACGATAATTATTTAAAGATAAATTTCAAGTAAAGAATTCGAAAAGTTCAAGAACTTTCATAATTGTGTACTTTTAAAATAACTGAATGAAATACCAAAATTTATGCAAATGTCTAATAATCAGAAATTTAGAACTTACCAAAATTCTAAATTATTCGATGAAGCTTCTAGCAGGACAATGTAAACTTCTTCTACTACAACGATTAATAAGATTAAAATAGTCGATAATTTTTTAATAAAATGTCATCCTCGTTTACTGAAAAATTATATATTTAAATGTAAAATATCTTGTAACGAATTCTAGAATTTAAAAAATCGGTTTCAAATAACTAAAACTTATTAAAATTCTGAAAATTAAGTTGTGTAGTTTATTTCCTGTTATAATTTTTTTATTAAACTAGATAACTAATTTGCGTTTTATTTCAGTTATTGTATTTACATTAAATTCTTTAATTCTAATATATTATTTTTAATTTTTAGAACCATAATCACATCAAAATATTCTTTTAATTTAAATTTCTTTTAAATATGTTTAACACTTTAATATAATTTAAACGCAGACGATTTCAAATTCGATAGTGACAAACTCTATTGCGCAATAATGTTAATTAAAAATTCGAAGTAAAAGTTGTGTTATTTTGTCAACGATAAATAATACTGTTGTTAAAACTACAGTTTTAGCACAATATTTTGATTATTTGTAGAACACTTTCGCCTTTGCTAAATTAGATAATTAGCGGGGAAAATTAAACAGTAAATGGTCTCCCAGCACAATAATACTCCTGCATATTTTTTAAGTGTTTTTTCCCAACTCAAATTCTCGAAGGCATTGTAGAAATATGCTGACTTTATTGGAATAAAACTATAGTGGCTCCAAAAAGTGTGGAAACACTTTGAAACTTCCATGGAAATCACTAATTAAAATAATGTAAATTAATTTTTATTATGTTACGTATATGAAATTGTTATTTCTTAACCCAATGTACCCTATATTTAAAAATATATATATAAATTACAAATATTCTGATATTTTTTAATTGTAGTAGCTATTAATAAACTAGAAGTTAGTATAGAGACAATAATGGTTAAATGAAGTTGCAAAACATTTTCAAATTAACACTACAAAGCAATAGAATGAGGGAATAAAAGGATAAATATAGTAAAATGAAATAATTTAATTAAAAAAAATATTTCTTTATAATTATTAAAAATATGGTACAAAAGTAATACAATGTTAAGTCTGAGAGTAACACTTTAGGTCCCCGAGACCTAACCTAACCACCATAATATTCGCCCTCTTAACACTCAATTTTGCGTAGGTGCAAGAACCAGACAGCTCCAGTTTTCAAAATTGTTCAGGAAGGACGAAAAACACTGAACGTTTCTTGCATCGTATTACAAAAGTTCAGCTCCTTTTCCTTTGTATCTCTATAGCCATTACTTAGAGATGTCTGGTTCTTGCACTAATCGGTAGAGGATATTTTATAGGAATAACCTTCGAGCATGGATCCTTCATAGTAGAGAAAACATAACTTTGTAATCTCGCTAACATCAAAGTGAGGCCAACATGTATGGCCTCAGACACGTGGTTAATTACGTCATTCCATTCATAAATTTTCACTGTTACTCATTTCCCAATTCATCAGCCAATCGCGAGTATTTTTTAATTCATAATTTTGAAAAGAAGTCACATGTCTGAGGCCATTCGGTCTGAGATGCTCGTTTCACGATTATGACGTCATATTCGCTCTACTACAGTCCATTCATGCTCGAAGGAAATAACTGAAAAAGTGTAAATCATAAAAAAAAGTAGAGCTGCTTTGTTCTGGCATACGCGTATTATTAATTGTTCTAGTATTCCTCAAAAGGGATAAAATAAAAAAAGTTTTAGACAAATAAAAAAAAGAGTTTTATTTCGATATGAAATCTGAAGGCGAATTCAGTGTGATGTCATAATCTAATTTTTTTAAATGTTGGACAAAACATGTGTATCTCATGAAACGCCCCTTGTTCGCAGTGTGCATCGTGGACGGGGACGTGTTCTACAACGGCAACCCGGTGCCCACGGATGACGAGTGCGAGCGGTGCACGTGCAGGCCGCCCGGATTCTCGTGCGTGCTGCGGGACTGCGACACCAAGCCCGGATGCAAGGCGGTCAGGAGGGCCGGGGAGTGCTGCCCGGAGTACGTGTGCGGTGAGTAGTCTCTTATCTTATTAAGAAGGACAGGAAAGATGGGATAATCTGGTTGCCATGGAGCGCAATGTATTTGGCAATCACCCGGAATCGAACCCGAGGCGTTGTACATGGTTTATCGATACTCTACCGATTAGACTAAATTAATGACTCGAGCCCGAGTGGTATTGGATATATGAAGTGACCACGACATGGGTTTGGACCACAGACTCCGTCATTTCAAAACTACAAGACAGTGTTCCCTGGTCTTTGCTTTGGAGTATATCCTGAAACAAAGGCACGGGAGCATTGCCTCAGGATAGATCCCGATCCCGAAACGTCGCCAATAACCCAATGTGTAGCTCTAGAGCGACGTTAAGTTAACAAATCACAGAGTTCTAACTTATAGTACAGTAGAATTATCCGGATCAATTAGGACCAGTTCCCTTCCGGTGGTGTAGATTCTCGAATCACAGTGAAGCTCGCGCGCGTTTTTATCGTTCGTGTAGAATGGGTCTTATTAAAAAGAAACTTTGCTTTGAAGTTTAAAATAATTAACGATTTTCTCACTGCACAATGTGCCAAAGTAAATAAACATACCATTAATAGATACACAATATGTCAATAAAATTAACCGAGGCCGTCCAGGTGCATCTGGTATACATTAAATGAGACCATTAAGCTATCAAGAAGCTTTTACTATTTCTATGGTGTATCATGATTTAAATTTCATAAATTGGAATTTTTAGTTAATTTTCATGATAATTTGAATATTTGAGCTCCACTATATAGGTCGGTGTTATTTCTAGATTGTGTTTTAATATCATTTAAAAGATACTGCATTCCGTAGATACAGCATTATTTTTTTTTACTGGTTTTGTGGATGTCTATTCATCTAAAAATATATACAGTTTAATCAATGTGATTGTCGACAACTATCAGAAAAGAAAATAAAACCAGAAATATTTTAAATAACCCCTACTTCCAAAACCAACAAAGCTATTTAGCTATTTCCATTAATAGGACCAAAACAACAAGAGATTTAAATTCCACAATGATACCACTTCATGCATTTCTCCCCCAAAACATACACACCGATTTTTATTTATGCAAAAAAAAAATGTTTACTTTTTCCTCTATAATAATTGATATCCGGGTGAAGACACGTGTGTTTGAGGTATGTGTTTCCACAATGTAGTTCCGAATGCATCGACATAACCATGAACTTTCTGATCTCGCGTCCGGTACAGAACTGCTTTTCCTATTCTTCTATGTCCTTGATATACCCCGGTCGTAATTCAGAACTTGCAATTACCCAGATAACAGATGGTATGCTAAATACCTGCTTTCGGAGAGTTGTATGTCTGCCGGGCACAATAACAAGGGGGTCTTATTTTTTAACTTTTGTAATTTGTGGAATAACGTTTTCACGCAAAACAGGATTCTTAAATTCCTTTCTTCTCTTTTTATTTTGGGTATTTTTATGTTGTTTGGTTTCGTGTAGTCAAATTGTCTTTTTTCTATACTTTTTACATTACATAAAATGCAAAAATTAGTTTCGGTTAGATTTGGTGTTATATTACCAAAATTAAGCCGAGTGGATTAGGCGTGAGCTGGGAATCCAAGGGTCCCCGGTTCAAAACCTTGCGATGTACTAGACTAAAGAATAGTAAAAAGTAGTGATATTGTGATCGGAGGGTTTCTAACTTCGCTACCAAAATACTAGAATATCGTCCAGAACATCCACAAAAAATAACGGCGTGTATACGGGACTGGTGCACGATAAATCTGATCGGGATACATACATCCAAAGTCCCGACGTCTATTGAAGGCGTTGGGTGCCAGCTCAGGTGTTGTCCTCGTCACCTAACCATGGTTCAAAAATACGAGGCATCGTTCCCAGGTCTTTCCTTCAAGATAAGCCCCGAACCGTCGCCAATAGCCCACTGTGCAGCTCTAGCGCGACGTTATTTAACCAAAACCAACCAAAATTTCAAACCATTGAGGAAACGATTTTTTTACTATCAAATATTATTTATATTGATGTTGAACTGTGGATGTTTACAAATACTATTATTCATATTTATCATATTGAAATTAAAAAAAAAAAGTGTTAAAATGACACTGCGATCAGAAATTTTATATTACGTCAAATAATTCCCAGTTTCTAAGCAATACACCAAAATTTTAAATAAAATACTGTTTTTTTTACAAGCGTGTTTTTTAAATACGTTGCTATAAATTGTTATTTAACCTTCCGTCCAGCGCAATATATTGATTCTTGAGTTTGGGCGCACTTTGCTTGATAAGCCACACATTAAAAAAAAAAAGGAATAAGTGCCTAATTATTCATCCGCGAAGTGATGGACATCATTATTAGTAACGTAAAAGAAGAAAATTACAAAAGTTTCTGCAAAAAACAACTAGTATTTAGTATTAAACTAGTTGAACAAATTTCAAAGAAATTGTGCGAGAGGATTTTTTTTTTATAATTTGTCGAATATTTCACTATGAAGCCAAAATATCAAACTAAATTTCAATTGCGGCATAAGAAATTTAAATGAGTTGAATGAGCATTTCAAGGCGATCAAAATAATACCAAATATTCTAAACTTATGTGAAGTGGGTGGGGGGAGATCCAGAGCTTAACGAACACACAAGAAGACGCGTTCAAAGTATTCACAAACTAAATCTTACGGTACAGTGGTGACTCTCCCTACTCAAATTTTAAAAAATTTGTTTTACCTTAACCCTTTGCACTACGCTGTCGCTGCTGCAGCGACAACGTAGGATAAGCTGGTAGCGTTTTCGATCCTACGCAGATGCTTAATGCGCTAGCTCAGCTGTTTTCTTCGTCATCTTACCAGGATTCAAAATTACGAGGCAGTATTCACGGAATACATTTCGAGACGTTGCTAATAGCCTATTGTGTAACTCTAATGTGACTTTGTTTTTGCTAACCAATCAAAACTTAAGCATTCGCTATCGCGCCAACAATTTGCTGAGAGTTTACTTCCAACTAAAAACAACCGCCATAGCCAAGGTTGGTGAAGACTATATATAGAAGGTGTGCTCGTTTTTCGCTTTTTGAAAGTGGGCAAGGAAAGCAACTATTTGACGTCATTTTTGCTCCGCCTTACTATCGGTTTTTGATCATTCTCATTGGCTGTGTGTTTCAAGCATTTCTACTTAGGTTCGATCCCCGGTTGGGTAACAACTGGTGATTTAATTTTTAATTAGCAAAATAATGTAAATATCTGTAAATAATTGTGTTCAGGTAGCTTCACTACTATTTCGTCCTTGTTTTGTTATGTCCCTGTATTTTACTTGATTGAAATTGTAACTCATTTATATGTCCAATACAAATGCATTGACCTGATGTTTCCTACTCCCATTTTACTCTTTCAAAATTCATGGACATGCTCTCGTGAGAGCTAATATTATTTTAATACGCTTAATTTATTAAGAAAATCTTTTGCAATTTTTCCATACTAAATGCAATCCTTAAAATATAATTTAAACTCATAAAATGCAGTAAAAGTAACTAAATAAAGTTAGCTTATCACCTTTTAATAATTCACGAAAACACGAATAGATGGCAGCACATCACTAACGAGAGCATTAGACACGCCCACAGAAGCGAAGGTAGGCGTCACTATGACGTCAAATAGTTGCTTTCCCCGCCTTCCGTCAGACAGCGCGAGTACGAGCACACCTTATATATATATATATATAGTCTTCACTATCCTTGCGACATAGCCACAAATTCTTCGATCTTAGGCCCATTCTACACACTGATCTCTAACTGTAACTTCTGGATAGGGCAAGACATTTTGTTGATTTGAAGCCGATGTAGAGGCAGCCATGATGTGCCTCACTTTCTTTGCTACCGCAATATTTCGTATATTTTTCATGTTAAAACAAGTCGATGTGTATTGTTTTTGGCTGAGTTTTTTTTCTATTTTCTTTTTAAACCCATTTTAAATGCCTATTAAAATTGAAAGTCGTTTGCAAGTCAAAGTCGAAGTAGATAAAAAGCAAGAGCAAAAACTATTTGTTTGGCAATATAAAAATTAATTCTATAAGAAGAAAATATAATATTTGTTTAATATTTCTACAATGCTATGGTAATAAAAAACACCACTCTATCACTTAAAAAAAATATTGGGGCACATCATGGCTGTTTTCAATTGGCTTCAAAGCGCCCATAGAGGAAACAAGGTCTGAGCATTTCAGCCGTTACAGTTAGAGTTCGGTGATTCTACACGAACGGGAAAAACGAGGGTGAGCTTCTCACTGATTCAAGAATTGCACGAATTCTCGAATCATGCAAAAATGAGCAAAGTTTGTTTACTCATCTCAATGTGTTTACCATGCACCGCAAATCACGCTTTATTTGAATGATTTCTTGCCTCATAATTTTAAACCATAGTAGGATAAAGCGAACAACGCCTGAGCTGGTACCCCATTCACCATATGTGTCTACTCACACAACACTATAGGTTATCAATTAATACCGAGAGCTGTTTAGTTAGACGTACTAGAGCTACACAATGGGCTATTGGCGAAGGTACGGAATCGATTCAGAAAGGTATTTGGTTTGTTGAATTAACGATTGGCTATTGGTAACGGTTATCTCGGTTGGTTTGTTGAAAACACGCCGCATTAGAGCTGCACAGTGGGCTATTGGCAACAGTTCGGGGTCTATCTCGAAGGAAAGACCCGAGAACACTGCCTCGTATTTTTAAACCATGGTCAAATGACGAGGGGTGGGCAAAAGATTAAGCCTATTGGATGCTACATGTGTGTTCTCTTTCACAGGCTGCGTGCACAACAACCGTGTGTACGAGGACGGCGAAGTGATCCGCGACCTGCAGAACGCCTGCTACACGTGCCGGTGCCACGGCAGCTCCATCTCGTGCACCTTCGCCGAGTGTCTCTTCCGCGGCGACTGCCCCCCGGAATACGTCCCAGGAGAGTGCTGCCCCAGATACGACCACTGCCCGCCTCCCAGTAAGTGTTGTGCACTCGCCGACTTGACTGATTGTTAACGCACCTTCAGAAATACCACTCTCATTTTTGAGAATTCTGTGATCGTCAAGGTTAATTTCGTTATATTTTACAAACATTTCATCATCGAATCACGTGACTTTTGACGAAACAAGTATCCTCTAATTTTGAAAGAAAGTTATTTACTCATATTCCTTTTCGGCCCTATTCTGGGTAATCAGTTCATGTTTGGTACTTGTATTTACATAGTCATATTTTGAACGAGCCTTTTTGGCCGAGCGAATAGAGCGTTGGACTCTGTAACGAGAGGTCCGCGGTGCGAGGCGGCCCTTCGATATTGAATTATTATATTATTTAAAATCGCTACATTTTTGACGAATAAAAATTCGTTAAAAAAATGACAAAATGAATTTCCTCAGTTTGACGACATATTTAACAGGAGCCATTTAGTAGTTCTCGGTTTCGTCAAAAATAATAAGTTTCGTCAAATATGAAAATGCATTTTCAACATTGCATATTTTCTTTAATTAAAGTAATTAAACACTAGCAACTAACGCACGCCCAAATAACCTGTTAAAGGCCTGGCGCATGTCCTCCGCTTTTATCATTCGCATTTTTCATCCCAACGTCCGTGACACTGGATTGGTGGGTTTCGCTATGGAACACGGGATCCAACCAATCCAGTGACGGAATCCTTGACGGACGTCGAGCGCGACGTTGTGCAGATCAAAAGCGCAAAGGACATCTTCCCCAGCTAAAATGGTGACGAACTTGTTCTCGCCTTATGGGGTTGAAAACGGAGTACAGAGATGACTTCTGTCATAAAAGAAATGGATAAATTTATTTCAATTTAGTATTGGTAGATGAAGAATTAAAATACTTGATCTTATTACCCTTCTTCCTAAAAACTTTACTTCTCCTTTTCATATTTTAAGAACACATTTTTTAAAATTTTAATTCGAAGTAATGATTCGTTTAAAATCAATAGTCTGCACATGAAACCAATCTAAAAATTTAGGATGCCTGAAATTATAAGCACAATGCAATGGTATTGTTAAAGGCTTTTGAATCTAGCAATAAATAGTAAAAATATACTTGAAAATTTCAAATTTTTGGAGGATATTTTTACATGCATGAAAACTACATTTTAAGCATAAATCTGTTTGGAGCTTCAGACAAATAAATCGAAAACGACTGGGCGTAAAATATATAATTTTGGCAACGGATATTATTTTACAATGATTAAAATGAATAGAATTTAGTCCTTTATAAATTAAGTTGTTTACAGATATTTGTTTTTTACGCTATACTTATACACTTTGTCGAAAATAAACTGTAAACATTTTATTTAACCGTAGTTGGTATATAGTTAAAATAAAACTGTGAATTAATAAAATGTTGTTTAATTATTCTTAAAATATTGAATAGAAAAATAATTGTTAAAATTTTATATTTTGTATATTTCAGAAATTCTAATTAATAAAAACATATTTCATAAATGATTTTTTTTTCATTTTATCAACAGGAACAACTTCCACCACTGCTCCTTCGACAGTATTTACCCCTGAATCTTCCACCCATCCACACATCATTCAGCAAGAGGAACAGTTCCTCAACCTGACCACGCAACACCTGGAAAAGTTCACAGACCAAGACACCACTGTGCGAGTGGAAGATGTTCAACACAGCATCACTGCCAGATTCACGACGCCCACCTACGACACTTCCACGCTGCCAACTGTCACTGTCAAGTTTACCCTGACCGACGGTCCAATATCAAGCATTGCTGACTTCGATCTCACAAGCTTGTCTTCAGTACTTCCCCTGCAGACAGCAACGTACACAGAAACCACAAGGTACGCCCTTCCAGATGAAGCTCACGGTGGTTTGTCAACAACCCAAGAAAGTTCTTCTTTTGCTGATCACAATACGTCACCATCCAGTGCGGACATTATCACAGATAGTTCTACTATTGACCGTTCCGCATCTTCATCTGCCATAGAAGATATATTTTCGGAAAGAACTACCATTGATTACAGTGCACCTTCATCTTCCCAACCAGATGTTTCAACGGAAAGTAGCCTTGATGTGTCAACACCACTCCCAACAGAAAGTACCACTGCGCATTACGAAACATCTTCGTCAAGCAGTCTAGATGTTTCCTCAGGAAGTTCTTTTATTGATTATGACACATCTTCCACTTCCACTGCAAGTGATTCCGAAGAAACTACTACCGCACATTATGAAACATCTTCTTCTAGTAGTTTAGATGTTTCCACAGACAGCCATTTAAACGAATCTGACGCTTATTCATCCTTTACTACAAGTGATAAGTCAGAAAGTACCACCACATATGATACAACTTCTGCAGGCACTTCAAGTGTTTCCCTAGAAAGTTTTTCTGTTGATCTACATTCTACATTCACTGGAGCATCTGCTTCTTCAGAGGCCACCGTTGTTGATTATAAATCCGCTTCTTCGACTACTTTAGAGAACTCTTCAGAAAGTTCTTTCCCTGATAATAGTATACAAACATCCACCTCTACTGGTGTTTCTTCGGACGATACTGTCTTGGATAATAAAGCTCATTTCTCTGAGAAATTAGATGTTTCTACAGACAGTTCTTCTATTGATTATGATGCATCTACAACCATTGCTTCTTCAGAAGAAACCACAGTTGATAAGGAAGCAACTTTCTCTGTCACAGCAGATACTTCTCCAGAAGAAATTTCTACCTTTGATCATAAATCCTCTTCTTTCTCTACTGACTCTTCTTCTTCAGAAGGTACTACCATTTATCATGAAGAACATTCTACCACTTCAAGTTATTCCTCAGAAAGTACCACAGTCGCTTATGATACATCCTCATATTTTACTCCAAGTGCTTCTTCGGAAAGTCTCTCCACTGATAAAGATATATTTTCATATTCCACTTCAGATATTTCCTCTGAAAGTTCTACCATTGATCATGACTCAAGTTCAACCTTTACTTCAGATGCTTCTACAAAAGACCCCGCCGTAGATAATGAAGCATATTTAATTTCTACTCCGAAGGTTTCACCAGAAAAAAGCGAACAGGATTCTACATCAACAGTTATACCGATAGATGAAACATCAGCTTCTGAAACACATGCTGATCTTCAAACAGAAGAAAGTATCGACGTGCGTGGCGCATCTGCAGACAAATATACCACGCCAGGAACTGAAAGTTTCTTGAACTACACAAGTACAGGAGTTGATGTATCGACTGAGTATTCACCAATTTCTACATCACATTCAACTGCATTAATATCAGATGACAATGCAACAAAGGTAACTCAAGAATATGAGGAAACGTCGACGTTTTCAAGTGTTAATGAATACAAACCCTCTACAGTTGAGGGAAAAAATAAATGGTCTTACGCTGAGAACAACTTGACTGACGATTTAACTGAATCACATTCAAATGAAACTGCTAGTGTATCTGATGTCGATGATTTCAGTTTCTCTACAAGTGCACCTTACAAAGACGGAATTAACATCACAGAAACTCACTCTTCTTCAACAACTCAAATAAATCTTGAAATAAGTACTTCAACTGAACATGAAACAGATGTATCTTCAACTGAACATGTAACAGATGTCTCTTCAACTGAACATGTAACAGATGTATCTTCAACTGAACATGTAATAGATGTCTCTTCAACTGAACATGTAATAGATGTCTCTTCAACTGAACATGTAACAGATGTTTCTTCAACTGAACATGTAACAGATATCTCTTCAACTGAACATGTAACAGATGTCTCTTCAACTGTAACAATAACTGGCTATCATTCATCAGTTGAAACGTTTTATTCTGAGGTTGCACTGACCACATCGAAAGCCACGGAATTTTCCGAAATCGGTTCTGCTACTCAAGAATCAATTAGTACAGATGACGACATTATTAATGCAGAATCAGACCAAGCAAATAAAGTTGAAATATTACCCAATTTTGTAAATAATGCATCGAATGCTACCGAAGAATTATCAACAAATTACACAGATGAGCCGTTTGAGTCTTCTGGATATACAGGAGATAATTTTTCTTTTGGAATACATAAAGGTACATTTACTACTGAACAACCAAGTGAAGTACTGGATGTGAAAAGTATCACAGAGTCTCAAGCAATAAATGGAACCTCTACTTATGATGCACCCCAAACAACAGACCAATCACTCTACAGTACATCTGAATTTGCAATTACTGCATCTACTGAAAGTTCTGAAGAAGCTACGGATAAAAGCACTCCTCCCGTGACTACTGTAGAAAGTAATAATGCTAGCGAATCTGGGATCGTCACACATGTTTCGTTGCAAAAGTTGACTACCCAAGCGTACTCCGAGAAAGATAATATTAGAGAAAGCACAACGACAGAAACGGTTGAAAGCTTCGATTCGAAAACAACAGTACATATTCACAAGTACTCCACTGAACTTCCAAGCACTGAAATCGTAACTGAATTTCCAAGTGTTAGCGAAACTTCAAGTTCTAAAAGTGTAAACGAACTTCCAACTACTGTCAGTGTAGCAGATTTCTCTCTTGAACATGATAAATCTGCTTCATTATTGGAAGCAGTAGAGTTTAACGTTAAAAGTGAAACTACAACTGAATTTACTAAAGGCGCATCAACAGAAACAGATCAAAATATTGACGTTACTCAAATTGCAAATGAAACCGATATGGATGAACTCAACAATAACGAGTCAGAGATAGAAAAACACTTAAATATATCCTCTCATTTTGAAGAAAGTAGCAGCATTCAACCTGAAGGTACTGATGATACTCTGGACGTGAAAACCACAAGTTTTCCTGGGCAACCGATTTCGACAAGTACCATTTCACAAAATATCACTAATGAACTTCAGTTCGAAGGTGGTATTTTCAATACTACGCATATAAACGAAAATAATCCAATTGAAGAAAGTGAAGAACAAGTATCGAATGAAAGTATCGTAAAATTACACGGAGATGATGTTCATACAACAAAAAGTACTACATCCGAATTGTATGATGAGAAGACCAATACTGATGCCATTGACATTACGAGCACTTTCAAAACCACTTCTGAAGACTATTTAAACACAACTCCACTTCCGATTGAGAATGGAAGTAAATATCTTCTAAATGAATCTTACAATACACCATTTGCGAATCTAATAGCATTAGAAATAGAAGAGATTTTGAATAAACATTTTAATATATCCATTAGAAAACCTTCAGCTCCCCAAACCAACCTGTCAAATAATTTAGAAGGAAGTAATGCAAGTGGAAAACCCGATGTCGAAAGCATTGCTGATTACATAAAAGTTTCCACAACAGAACGTTTCGATGATAGGACGCACTACACTACAGAAGGGCAAACCATAAATCTCGAAGATGTGGACACATTATACTCAAAGTCAAGCCCATCAGTCAATGAAGATTTGAATGAAAAAACAGAAACAGTTTTAGTCACTTTGCATCCATTGAAAACTGACTTATCCGGTTTGTTATCGGTGAATAATAAGCAGCCACAGACAACTGCGTTGTATAGTACTACAGAAGGAACAAATGAAAATAATTCAGAAGATGCTACAAAACCTTTCTTTGTTAATCAAACCGAGTATGAATGGATTGAAACGTCTACTTCTGATCTGGACGAAACTGCATCGCACGTTTTTCACGCAAATTTAGAAGAAGTTTCAAACCATGCATCTGCGGAAAGTTTTTCGTGGGAAGATGTTGATAAAATTACCACTCCAGAAGAATTAGTAGGCGACAATACGGAAAATGTCTACTTCGATACGCATAACTATTCTTTTCCGTTAATAACATCAGGTATTCCCGGCGAAGGTCTATTTACAAAATATGCACAGTTTCATGATTTCAGCGAAAGTTCGTCACTAACGAACAATCCTGTAACAGAATTTACTGAAACCGAGTCCGAAGAAGGTGAACAGAAAGCTACAGAAACGAATGCAATTGAAAAGAAACCGAATGATGCAAAACCATCAACAGATTCCACACTTTATTATGAAGTTGCAGATGCTGAAGTTATCCCGGTTTCAGACGTATCAAATAATAACTCAACGCAAGATGAAAACTCTTCAGTTTTATTGACGGAGGACACCAAAGATACCTCGAATAAAACGAGTGTAGAATATAATGATTTAGATACTAAAATGAGCTCGACTACTGAGAAAGATGCTTCCGAATACGTGTCTCATGAAACAGCATTGCTTAGTAACGAACAAGATGCAAGAGATTCAAATTCTGCACCAACTAATGGAACAACTATCAAACAAGACATTGCTTCTTTCGCACCAGATAACTCAATTTCAGTCTCTGAGGACCGTAACACAACTTTTCATGAATTCGACGATTACAGTGCATTAGATGCGGAAGAAGACAATATGAACGACACCCTTGTTAGTCAGCAGATGAATGGTGGATCCGAAAAGACCTTCGTTTCAGTTAAAAATAACGACACTTCAGAAGAAGAGCTAAAGCCTTCAGATTTTCTCGCAGAAACCAGCGCATTGGAAGACAGTGAAGGAGTCACAAAAATAGCTAACGACTCTTCAGATTTAGAATTTTTAACTTCGGAAGATACTAAATCTCAAGACGAAGAGATTGGATCAGTTGTAAAAAAAGAAGATATATTTTCGCCTAACACATACCATGCAGAAGAAACCAAAGCAGATGATCACACAACGGAAGCGACTGAATATACTTCTTTAGAGTCAGAGTTAACAAAAATTCCTCTAACAACCTACAGTCCACCAAAAGAAAATAACGCCGAAGAAGCGTTATACACACAAGAATCATATATCAATGCTTCAAGTACTTATCTCACAAGCACACAAAATAGCGAAGAAACGCACCCACCCACAACAACTACCGAAAATACCTTTTCCACTTCCTCTGCACAAACCTTTGAAAGTACAGAACTCAGCATATCACCATCGCAAACAGCTGCAGGCGCTATTCTTAACATCCTCCCAGAAAACGTAAAAATTCACTCCGATATATCCCAAAATTCAACCATTTCAGACATTGACAATGGTGCAGATGGCAGCTTGGAAGAAAACACAAAATTCCCTTCGAATTCAGAGCAAGATTATTTCTCAAAGACGAGCACTACTATTCAAGAAAAAGAAAAAGTATCTGAAGAAAATCAGTTTACTGAGGAATCTCTTCCACAAAGAGAAACAGTTTCAATTGATTCGAATAAGATTACCGATTCAGGCCAAACTACCGTTTCAGAAATATTAGAAACTCAAAGTACAACAACAGGCAGTGGTTCCGCAACTGATGACCAATCCAACTCCGAATTTTTAACTTACAATAATCACAGAGCAAAAGAGCCGGAATTAGTTTCAGTACATTCAAGTGAAACAGCAAATACAAATCACGTTAATATCTTATTTGGACAAACTACTGATCATTTCGCAACTTCCGAGAAGACTCAACTAGATTCTGTAACACCAGTACTTGAATCACAATCTCAAACCGAAAGAAATGAGGTTGCGGAAACCTACTTCACAGTTGACGAAAATAATTACGGAATAGCTTTGCACGAGATTGGAGATCCTCAAAACATAAAACCTGCAACCGTTGACAGTACATCTGTTGAGAAAACCACAGAAAATGTAGAAATAAATAGTCAAGATGATAGTTTATACGAAAATGAATACGACCATAAAGAAGAAATTAATGATTTAAATTCAAAATCTCAAGCTGAAGAAAATTCATCAGCAACTGCTTCGGCGAACACGGAATCTTCAGAGAAAGTCGAAGTTGGATCCCCTACAACTCCTTCACTTGATCACTTCAGTGTAATTGGTTATTTGGGAGATCTTTTCAGTGGAATAAATGTATATTCTTCCTCTGCTTCCACGGACATTACTCAAACTGAAAACGTCAACTCATCGCAAGAAAACCCTGATGAAAGAAGAGAAAATACTGAGTATCCACCTGTCGATACAATTAATGCAGTTGAATCAAAACCTGAACAGTCTGTTGATGTAAACTTTTCCTCTAGCGGTGGTGCTAGCGCAGAAAATTTAGTAACTGAAATGAACAACGAAGAAAAAAGCGATGTTGCTAGCAGTACTGAAAGAGAATCACAAACAGACCCTACTTCCGTTTTCCAATCCACTCAAGAAATTTTGGGAGACGAAATTCTGGAGTTTTCATACACAACCCATAAAGGTTTGGAAGAAACAGAGAATCCCATTCCAAACAGCTATATTTCATCCCTAAATTTTTCAATTGAAAAAGAAGATTCAAAGAATGAGAATACTCAGGTCAGTAGTGATAACCGTAAGACAGAAGAAAATGAGGGAGAAATTTTAACCGATTCAATTTATGCAGCGAAACCTAACTCAGTCTCAGATCATGCAAATAAACCTATAGAGTTTCACGAAACAACAAGTTTTATTTCGACTACATCTGAACTACTTAATTCGAGCGAAAAGGGTCCAGAAAAAGGCGGGAATCCTATTATACCAAGCATATCACCATTAAAACATGAAGCTGGAGAAGAGGAAATTCCATCCAGTGCGAACGCAGAAGGTGTTACAGAAAACGCCGAACTTATTAACGAGATCAACTATGCGACTACTTTGGCATCTTATGTTTTGTATAGAGGAAAAGACAACGAATCGACCATTAACGTTTCCGAAAAAGTAGTTTCAGCAGAAACCAACTCTGACAATAATGATGATATAACTTTTGATAGTACTGAAGGGAAAGAAACTGATTTTATTCCTACTAAATCCCATGAGTCCGTTACATCTGTTCTAGACGTAAACAAATCCCACCAAGTGTATTATTCTAATGATGGATCTTTTAACAATACTCCCAGTAAGAACACTTCGCTGAATAGCGAACTTCCAGTTGAGCATGAACGGAATGATACTGCAGGAGGAATCGCGAATAACACTTATAGAATACAGTCCTTCCAACCTTATTCCTTATTCGATGTGATATCCAACGTATTCAAAGCTCCCGGTTACGATGCCGAGGTTCATTCTACCTTCTTAAAAGAACAGGCCGGTATCTCCAAGAAAGAAAAATCTGTTGGCGTGGTTAAACGAGACACCAACCAACGTGGAGAGCGTCAGATTTCCGAAATCTACGAAGCGGCCATTTCCGATACGAAGAACACAGAACCCGAACCCCGTCGATTGCAGGCAATGAAGGTAGTGTCCAGCGAGGGATTCGCATTCCTGCCGAACTCGAAAACTCAACAGCAGCAGCAGCAGCCTGCGTTCGCTTCGGTGACCTCGTCTTTCATCATCGTGGATCGAGCTGATGACAGCAGCAGATCCCGAAGGAAGATCCCCATCAGGAATCCAGGAGGAGATGTGCAAGAAATCGAAGTTCCTGCCAGCTTTAACTTCCCGCCATCTTTCAGATTCCCTTCCAGAAGTGCCACCAAGAGCGAGGAGGAAAGTCACAAATAGTTTGATGACCAGTTTTTTAGAATTCTGACAAGAAAACCCTTTGGGGTGAAAAAAAAAGAGTATTCCGTGACATTTCATGCCATTTTTGCAGGGTACGAACAGTCCAGTGTGCCTTATTCTCAACCTAAAGACTTCATTGGCGGACATTTGCTGTTCTCATTACCCACTCCCCATTCTCAATCGCTTTGCGGACGTTTTGCAAAGTTAACTGCTATCATTAGACTATGAGCTGACTGTTAAACAAACGCACGTTTGTTTTCCAGTCTTCACTTCGTTGAAAGGCATTGGGTGTGTGGACTGAAATCATTCATTATTTAATTATTTCATCTATGTTATGGGTTTCTCCGGACAGTTTCGTTTTACTGGAGATGCGTGGTATTTATTGTCAAGAATGAAGTTGCTTTGAAAACTGACTGTCGAAATAATGCTGTGTGTTAAACTATCGAATTGATTTCAGTATTATTTAATTTCTTTTTAAAGTGTGGAAAAAGTACGATCAAAGGTTTTTCAATTTTGTGAGCTAGTTTGCCGGATACGTTTTCAAAATTTCCAACTATTTGTTTCATTTGATTAAGTTTATACAGAAATATATATATATATTACTTTAGATCTGACAAATTTAAAGTAAAGAAATGCAATAAAGAAGGGTTTATAAAATGTTCAAAAATGAATAAACGCATTTTCCTTTTCATAGAAAGTATTGTACATCACAAGTTGAATTTGTTTTTACCCCATTGTGATATTTAATATAATCAACCCTTCAAATATACCATAATGTGGGGTTGCTTAGTCCCTCGGGGATACTTGGACGAAAAGCAAAACCAAATGACTCCTATCATTTTCTACCTGTTGGTTAAATGACACCACTTAGAGAGATGGTGAGTCGCGTCTGTATTTTTATGACAGCATACCCAGGAGTAGTTTAAAACATATTTTTGTGTGGGTGTCTAAGTAAACCCAAGTTACGGTGTACACAAATATTCGTTGTAGCTCATATCAATTGATAACCATTGTTATTCGTTCTAATTCCATACAAAAAAGTGTAAGTTTTATAATTTGCAAATGTGTAAATTATTGTGATGAAGAATGGTATTTGTAATGGGGGAAAAGGTTGCTGCATTTTTCATTCGTGTTTATGTTCTGACATTCTATTTATTTATTTATTCATTCATTTACATGACGTTGGAGAATCCCAATGGACTTTCAACATATACAAATATATTTCTAAAGGTGTGGTGTTTGTGAGATGGTCATATGTCTGAGTCGCTCTTTTCGTAGGACATTAAATATTTTCTTTTCAAGATAAATCTAAAGCAGTGTTGGTTAAGTGACAAATAAGTCTTGCATTGCGGAAATTAGAATATAAATGAAAAGAATTGCTCGAATATCAAATAGTTTATAAATAAACACTACGTGTTATCTTACTCTTTTAACAGAAATTGGAAAATTAAGTCGTTAATTTTGATTACGTTTAAGTCGTTAATTTTGATTAAGTTTCATTTTTGTCCTTCTTATGATCAATATTAAATCGGTAAATTGAAACCCGAGCATTTAAAGATTCAGTGAATGGGAATTAAATATTTTTGAAAATTTTTAACACGAATTTAAAAATTAAAATGGTCGTTTTATGTGCAAAAATGTAAATACTGTTTTAGCATTTTGATGATTTTAACATGAATTTAAAAATTAAAATGGTCGTTTTATGTGCAAAAATGTAAATACTGTTTTAGCATTTTGATGATTATTTTAAAAGACTTTGAAAATTACGAAAGAATTGAGCTGATATGAAATATAAAATTTTTTATTTACAAATTTAAAATATAAATTTTGTAGACGAATTCAATATGTAATAATTTATAATAAAGAAATTACTTTGAAAGAAATTACGTTGGCCTATCATTTAAACAGAAAATATGTAAACTACAGTGTCAATTGTGTCTGGTGCTATTTGCGCTCATGATAAAATCGGTGCCAGTTGCGCCCAATCTTATTGAAGGAAGAAGATTCAGATAATCAATTTTCTTTCTTCTACCCAACCTAACTCTCATTGAAATAGTTGCCGTTTAGAAGTAGTTTCCTTTTAATGTTTCGGAACTTAAATTTTTGCGGTTTTCGGCAATATGCTTTTTGTTAAAAGAATGGGGTTTTTTTATTACATTGGACCGCTTCTTAGTTTAGGACAGTAAATAAAAGACTGATTTACATTTCCAGCTTATCCGAAATGGCCAACAAAGCCAATCTGGAAAACCACTGTTGTATAGTGTGAACAACAAAACCACTTTGTATATGACATTAGGTGTTCTACATGCTTTTCCAATCCTTCTCCCCCCCCCCCCCCCCCCATACACACACACATAGCTTAGACGCAACTGACACTACTTTTAACATTGGCGCAAATGGCGCAGGCGAAAGTGACTATAAAAGCTATACAGTAAAATCTAGCATGGCTTGTAGTTTCTTAGAGGTTTTTTTTCTCCCTGCTAGTTTGCCGCCCTATTCAACATTCCACGACAGGGAAAGGACATACTCCCCCCTAACCAGGAAATGGTTATCCATTAACTATTTTATTGTGTCTTCACGAACAGGGAGCATCGAGTCGCTGCATGGCTTCCAAAGGATGCAGAATCCATTTTGTGTGTCGGATTGGCTGTGAGGTCACGTGTTGGTAGGACATCCTTATTAAAGAAAGAGACGGGGTCTGCGGAAATGGACGCGAGAACCTCGAGTGAACAGCTTCCGAGACACCTGGGTTCGAGGTTGTTCCCTTTTCAAGGGGGTTAAAAGACTGATGAGTAGCTTGGAGGCAAAAGCGACTATATATATATGCTCTTTTAACTTTATTTCGTAAATTGCGAAAACATATCAAACATAACTATTGTTAATACAAAAATATATTTTTTGTGTAAAAATAAAGGAAGACATAAAATGTGTTCACTAAAACGCGCAAGTACTCAGATTACTGAATAAGTTATATTCTAAATTTTAATTTTCACATAGCTCGTTTTGCAGCTGTATAAAGGAATTAACTGAATTTACATATGTATGTGTCGCTATCTCGTTTCTGTTTAAAAAGCAAACTCTAATATTAACTTTCGCTAAATATAGCTACTTTTGCTGACTTTTTTTTAAAAAATTTATTGGTAAATAACGATTTTTGATTCTTTATTCTACTTTAAAATATTAAAGCCAAAGTTATTAAGTACTTATTGATACAAAATCGCATTTTCTGAATTTTTGAATATAACTTGTTTTGCATCTGGGCTACTCACATAGAAAAAATTATCATATTTTATTTTTTAATATCGGTTAAACATTAACACATTTTTAATATAGTTAATTTAGTAATTATTTTTTTAATTTTAATAAAGCTACGATTTTAAGCAGTATCTTTTTATATATCAAAATCTGTGCTTCGGAAACTTCGAACCTATTTAGTTTTAGGAAACTTATTATATATAAATTTTAATTACAATACTTTAACTTCTCTAATCCAAACAAAATGCTATTAAAAAAAAACTTTATCAAAAAAAATATAGATGTGTATAAAAACATTCATTTTTAAATTTTAGTCCAAATATCAACAAAATAGGGAAATATTTGATGACAACGATTTTAGGTTTAAAAAAACGTGAAACATTGTTATTAGTAAAAATAAGAAAAATTTTGTTTTCTAAAATAAATTTACAAATTTAATTTTGACTTTATAACATTTAAACTGGTATTTTACATTGTATTCGATAATATAGAAAACACAAACCTCATACCACCAAATTTTAAATAAAATATGTATCGTACTTTAATCCTACCCTTTCTCTTTTTAAACAAAGACTTAATCATTCAACGAGATCTATTTAAATATATAAATTTTCAGTTGTCAAGATGCAAATATAAGAAAAACATTTAAAAATCATTCCGAACTATCTGAAGTAGCGATATCAATAAAATAAAGATTAAGAAAAATTCAATATTTTTTATAATTAGAAAAGTCAAGTAAACACATTAAATAAGAGTTAATGTTTTGGTCTTTAAAAAATTTAGAAACTTTACAAAAAAATAACTAAAATATTTTTTCTTCTTTTTTTTTTAAGAGAAAAGAATAACATTAGGATACTAAATTAGTTTTATTATCATTTCATGTGAAAGGACCACTAAGTGATAACGTTGACATTGAGTGTGTGGAAACCACCAGTTTGTTTTAATCCTAATTTTAAACTGTCTTTTGTTTGTATTCTTTGTACCATTTGCTTGTGAATAAAATTGTTTGATTTAATGTATCGTAGTTTTTTCTTAGCGTGTTATTACTTGTGACATGAATTTATTACATGAATTTTTAAATTACGGTTATGCGTATTACAGAATATTCTAAAACAGACATGTAGCTCTAGACAAAAGCCAAACTGAGCATTTTTTTTTAATCTCAAAAAATCTTAAAAAGTAACTTTCGATAGGATTAGAAAGTTCTTAAAATTAAAGTTAGAAACGAATTCCCATGGGAATACAAAATAAAATTATATCAAAATTACCCGTTTTCGCTTGAGACAGTGGCGTCTTGTTAGATGGGAATGCGACAGTGCTGAATGCTGTTAATAAATTGTACATTTAAATATAGTTTCTAACATAAAATAGAAACGCGATTAAAGTATTAAATTTATTTAAAAAAATACAAAAAGGTATTTCTGCGCGTTATGAAGACAACGCGTTCGTCTCTTTTTGAAAAAAGAACTGTTGTCAAAAAGAACAGTTCTAAAAAAGAACTGTTCTCATAAAAAACTGTTCTCATGAAGAACTGTTCTCATGAAGAACTGTCCTCATGAAGAACTGTCCTCATGAAGAACTGTTCTCATAAAGAACTGTTCTCATAAAGAACAGTTCTCATAAAGAACAGTTCTCATAAAGAACAGTTCTCAAAAAGAACAGTTCTCAAAAAGAACAGTTCTCAAAAAGAACAGTTCTCAAAAAGAACAGTTCTCAAAAAGAACAGTTCTCAAAAAGAACAGTTCTCAAAAAGAACAGTTCTCAAAATAAACAGTTCTCAAAAGAACATTTCTCAAAAGCACAGTCCTCAAAAAGAACAGTCCTCAAAAAGAATAGTACTCAAAAAGAATAGTACTCAAAAAGAACAGTTCTCAAGATGAACAGTTCTCAAAATGAACAGTCTTCAAAAAGAATAGTACTCAAAAAGAACAGTCATCAAACAAAACAGTTTTAAAAAAAGAGCGGGTTAAAGAGCATTTGTTTGAAAAAGAAAATGAAGAGATGGAATAAAATATCTGTATCAATGTTTCGCTCAAAAGGACGTAAATATGCTCAAAGAAAGAAAATGTACTTAATACAAATTTGACCTTGATCTGCACCTTTTCACGGATCCAAACGAAGAAAAGATCTCATTCTCAGCTCTAAGGCCTATTCTACACGAACGAGAAAAAACGCGCGAAAGCTTCTCGGTGATTCGAGAATCCATACCACGTGGTATGAATTCTCGAATCATCGACAATCTCGCACGCGTTTAACTCGTTCGTGTAAAATGGGCCTTAATGGCTAAAATTATATGACTGCGTCATTCTGGGGAAGTTCCTTTTAATCTCTTTTGGGATGTAAAAGATACAGCTCAGGAAGATTTTTTCACACATTTTAGAAAGTGCAAAAAGAAAATCGACCTTCCTACTTGCGTTAAGGCAACGATCATTCATTTGTGATCGCTCTGAAAGGTCTGTCGTTCAGATTTAATAAATTGTGACTTACTATAAAACAATTAACCCTTAGAAAATGTGACTCTCTGTTAAAAAAAATAATAAATGCTGCAACTCTGAAGCACTTATATAAACCAGCAGAGATACCTACCTATACAGGTGATATGAGAATTAAACAGTGCTATTTGAAAATTATTTTGGCTTCGTAATATAACCAGTAGTTATAGTTACTATAGAAACAATATTTTAAGAGAAGAGGAAAAAGACAAACTTCTTTGTTACACTAAGAAGCATGAGAAATGAAACATTTTACATTATAAAAATTTAGAAATAAAATTATGGAAGCATAATAAAATACCTAAATAATTTGCAATCAAATAAAAATTAGTATCAGTATATTATGAACGACAAACAAATGTTACGAAATCCAATAAATATTTATTTCAAACTAGTTTTTTTTATTGAAGATATTTGTGTGTCAAACCCTTTAAGCATTGAGGAAGATATCAAAATTGTACAGTTGTTATTACTGCAAGATAGTTTATTTCAAAACGCATGTATTTTATATAGATATGTGTATTTTTAATTCTTTGATAGACGTAGCTTTTTTAAAGTACCCTAAGACTTTAGATTTGAAAAATATTTCAACGCAGTATTTTTTATTAATTTGCAACTTATGTGCTTTGCTGGAAAAAGTTCAGAGCCAAGTATATAAACGTAAAAACCGCATATATAATTTTTCAAAATCGAATACATAACGTGGAATGCGTGCAGCGGAATTTGAGGAATCCAAAAAGGTTCCACTCACTCGAATTTGACGTTACACGCCTTAAACCATGCGGCCGTCACGATATACACCTAATTTTTTTTAATATAAACTAAAACTGTCTTTGATTCTTTAACCAAACAAACAAAACATTTTTTAAAAAATATTCAAACTTGAGAAACTTTTTAGAATACATACATCTCTGAAGCCGTCTTGTCTTGTGTCGACATTAACTCATTTGTGATGACCCAAGGGCACTTTCAACATTCATCTAAAATTAAAATAACGAATTTAACTGAGGCGACTAGATGTTTGCCGAAGCAAAAAATTTAGAAAATGGTAAAAAAAAGTAATGTTTTAAAATAAAACTGACGCTGTAGGAGAGAGTAAAACATGACAATTGCATTCGCCCTTGCCATATATACAAAAAATATTAACCAGCCTAAATATTTTTAAGAATTTCGATGGTTTCGGTTGCCAAAACGGTATCATCAGTATATTATAGTTAAGTAAGACAAATATTGTGGCCTCCGTGGACGAGCGGTTAAAGGCGTCAGCTGGGAATATGAAGATTCGTGGTTCGATGCCAGGCGATGGACTTGACAAAGAAAAGTAAAAAGTAGTGATCTTGTGATCGGAGGGTTGCCAGCTTCGCTACAAAATACTAGAAAAGTCTTCCAGAACATCCGCAAGAATTAACGGCGTGTATACGGGATTGGTGCACGATAAATCTGATCGGGGTCCACAGTCCCGAGACGCCTATTGAAGGCGTTGGGTGCCAGTTCGTGTTTCCTCGTCATCTGACCGTGGTTCTAAAATAACGAGGTGCATGTATGAATGTGTTCCCGGGTCTTTCCTTCGAGATAGACCCTGAATCGTCGCCAATAACCCACTGTGCAGCTCTAGTGCAACGTTAATTAACCAAAAAGACAAACGTCATCTGACCATGGTTTTAAAATAACGAGGTGCATGTATGAATGTGTGTGTGAATGTGTGTGTGTGCCCGGGTCTTTCCTTCGTGATTGACCCCGAACCGTCGCCAATAGCCCACTGTGCAGCTCTAGTGCGACGTTAATTAACAAAATCAAGCCAAACCAAACCAAACCAAAAAGACAAATATTAATAAGCCATTACGAATCTATGCCGAAAGTAAAATTCGGAAACATTGGCATTTTACTCATAATTATATGAACCACGCTCGCGATCAGACAATAAGGACAATACCATTATCTTGTACCCTATTCTCAATTCCACACTATGATCACCGAGATAATATTTTGATCAAGGAACTGAAGGTGCACCAGCTCCCTCTACACGATGTTTATCTCAGATGGGGGGCGGTGGATGTCCGAATGATAAGAGCGTTGGACCCAGTACCGGTGAGGCCGCGGGGCCGATTCCCAACATATGTGTAGTAATCTGGTAATTAGAAGATTGTCAGATTCGCCCTCCAAAAATAATCCTCCATGTAGAGGATAATGCACGTTAAATCCGTCATGATCCAACGTTCTCACCCCTATGAGATGTTACTTGGGGTGCGAACTGTACCCTCGTCATCTGAACGTTATTCAAAAATATGCGGCAGTGTTCTCGTATCTTTCCTTCTAGATCCAACTTTAATTTACCAACCATCTAATCCAGTGGATAAAGGTGTCAGTGGGAATCAGAAGATTCCTAGTTCGATCATGTGCGACAGACTTGACAAAGAAAAGTAAAAAAGTAGCGATCTTGTGATCGAAGGGTTTCCAACTTCGCTATAAAATACTAGAAAAGTCGTCCAGAACATCCGCAAAAATTGTCGGCGTGTCTACGAGACTATGAGACGGCGTGTGCACGATAAATCTGATCGGGGTCCAAAGTTTCGACGTTTATTGAAGTCGTTGGGTGCCAGTTCAGGGGTTTCCTCGTTATCTGATCATGATTTAAATATACGAGGCATCGTTTGCGGGTCTTTCCTTCGAGATAGACCCCGAACCGTGCCCTATAGCCTTTGACTGACTTGTTTAAAGATGTTGTCGAAGGACATGGCTACGTAGTGGCCTTCGCCTCCAGTATAGCAGATATTTTCGGACATAGCTTTTGCTCACGGCAGCATAGGATGAAATGAAGTGGCACACTCTCAGATTCTGAATCGGATCCGGACGCAGGCAGGTGAGCGGGGCCTAAGCAGAGCAGGCTTCATATTGGCCGGTGGGCGGGGACTCTTCGCTGGGGACTTTTTTTCGCAAAGTAGTCAAAGAAAACTTGAAGCTTTTCAAGCGGTGATTTTTGTTCGCGAAGCCGAAGGATCAGGCCTTTGATTCCTCCGACTCCGGAAAAGATTGGAGCTAATTCCTTTATTAGCTCCAGCATAGGGGCAGCCTCATTGAGGTGCCTTAAAGTGGCAAGGGAATTTAACAGGTTTGGGCGAGGAATTAATGAAGTAGAACTTCGCTTAGGAACAGGCGGAGTAGAATGGTTTGGGCATTTCCTAACAGTTTTAACATTAAAGGCCTGGCGCTTAGCAGCTCGCTGTTTGGTCGAAGGCAGTTTGGTGGATTTCGGGAACAGGCGGCATCTCCTGCTGCAGGCAACATGGCCTTTCTCCAGGCAGTTGATGCAGCTCGGTTCATCGGCTCGGGGTAGAGAGCATTCACGGGAGGGATGTGGGCCCCCGCACTTCAAACACCGGGGTGTAATAAAGCACTGGGCGCTGGAGTGACCAAAATAGTTACAGTTGTAACATTGTATTACTCCGCGTCTACTTCGGAACGGCTCAACTTTAACATTGACTTGGAGTAATTTGGTCACGGCCAGCAACTTGTTGTTTCCTTTCTGGCGTGGAAGTTCGACCAAGAACATTCCTAACTTCTTGGTGCCACGCTTGGTAAGCTGAACAACTCTCGCGGAGGGATACCCACGAGAGCCGAGTTCAGCCTGCAGCCTGCTGCACTCCGTTTCCGATGGTAGCCCCTTAACTACCACCTTGAAAGGAGCGCAGCTTCCCAAGTAGAACCCCTGGTTCTTTTCTCGGAGGGCGGTCATCAGAGAGAGTTTAGCGTCCTCGCTACACGGGGTCATCCGTATGTAGTCACCGCTACGTTGGCTGGTGAAAACGTCCGGGAACTCGACATTCAGGGCATCCAGAATTTTGTCGAATTCGTCCGTGATGCGGAGGAAAATGGGAAGGGCGGCAGTGTAATCAGGGACAGCTGTTATTGGAAACATGACTTCCGAGGCTGGCGTAGGGCTTCCTGACACCCCAGTATAGCCAGCCTCAGCGACAATCATTCCATCGGCATCTGGTTCCATCATATCAAGATCCAAAACATCAGTAGTGACGTCAATCATCGTCTGCTCGATATCCATTCGATTATTCGAGACAGCGGGGATCGCCATCAGGGGTGGACGCTCCTCGGTCAGGTTGACTTTAGCATTGACCAGTCGCGCCCCAATATCTTCAAGCACTCACTGCTTCCATAAAGCAACCTGCTTTTCATAGGGGTATCGGTTGAATTCATGCCGGATATTCCTATCATCGGCATACTCAGAGGCATGAAGACTGTTAAACCAGCGTTTCTTGCCGTCAGGTTGAATAACAAAAGACTCCATAATCAGTTTAGGTCCTAAGGAGAGAGCTCGTCTTAACTTGACGGTGTCTCTCTCATGAGTCGTGCCCTATAGCCTACAGTGCAACTATAGTAAGACGTTATTTAATCAAACCAAACCAACCATCTTATCTCAGACTGCGTGTGAAACAAACTCGCAATCGAAGCTTTACATGATACGTTCCTATCGTCTGCCGGAGCCCCAGTTGCTCAGTTGGTAAGGCGTTCAGCTACTAATCCGAGGATTGGTGGTTCGAATCCGGGAAATGGACTCGACATAGAAAAGTAAAAAAAAAAGTAGTGATCTTGCGATCGGAGGGTTGCCAGCTTCGCTACAAAAATACTAGAAAGTCGTCCAGAATATCCAACAAATTATACTGGCGTGTATACGGGACTGGTGCACGATAAATCTGATCGGGGTCCAAAGTCCCGACGTGTATTGAAGGCGTTGGGTGCCAGTTCAGGTGTTTCCTCGTCATCTGACCATGGTTCTAAAATAACGAGGTGCATGTATGAATGTGTATGTGTTCCCGGGTCTTTCCTTCGAGATTGACCCCGAACCGTCGCCAATAGCCCACTGTGCAGCTCTAGTGCGACGTTAATTAATAAAACCAAAACCCATCGTCTGCCGAAAATAACCCGTCTTGCAGAAGAAAGAGATTTATACTGTCGTGGTTGAAATATCCATAAAAACATACCTACATCAAGTTGTTTGGGGTGCTAGGTCGAATGTGAAACTCATCATCAGACTCTTGTTGAAAGCTTTTCTGGGTATAAGTTGAGCGAAGCGTGCGGAGTACCGTAGGGGCGAAGCCCCTTTTACCTCCTGTATGACTATTAATATTTTAAAACATGACGATGAGAATTAAATTTTGAATGACTCGCACTAGGCGACTAAGGACGAAACATGGACAGACAGGACGAACGATAAAAAAAGAAAGAAAAAAGTTAAAATTAATTCGAGTACATGTCTGATTGGCTGGAGCTGTCACGTGGTAAAATCCATTACTGCGATTGGTCGGTGGGCGGAGCCACCGATTCTGCTACTGGGCTGCTCAACTCGTTCAGTTTATCCAAAAAGAAGCAGAAGAGAGCCTGAAGTTTTTCTGCTGCAGTGTTCTTTTCCCTCAACTGATCTATCAAGCATTTGATTCCATCAGTGAAGGTAAAGATAGCTGAAAGTTCTTTGCATAACTCGGTGACTGGAGCGGGCACGCTCTTTGTCGCCGGGACAGGTGGTGGGGTGGGTTTTCGTGTATCCCTCCGCCGAGCCGGAATCGATGGCCTGATGATCCGGGTTTGGACTGGAAGTCTCCACGGTTTCGGGAAGTCAGGGCATTTTCTACTGGAAGCTATATGGCCTGTAGCCTTGCAGTTAATGCATGTCGGAGTATCCAATTTGCCGAGAGAGCATTCTCTCGTTTGGTGAGATTCCCCGCACTTCAGACATCTGGGTGCGAGATGGCAAGTATGGCTTGTATGGAAGAAAAAGTTGCAATTAAAGCATTGCGGCACACTTTTACTTCGGTAGGGCTCCACAGTAATAACCAGTCCTAGAAGCTCCTTAGTTTTTAGGATCTTGTTTGTTCCTGTGGTTTTAGTCATGGCCGCCATGAAGACTTTGGTGGGGGCCTTAGCCGAACGTCTGGTCAGTTGGACCACTTTGGAGACATCATATCCCATTGAAATGAGCTCAGCTAGGATGTCAGGGCAGGTCGTTTGAGCTGGCAGTCCTTTAATTGCCACTCGAAACGGGGCACTGCTCGGTGGGGCGGCAAGGAAGAAATCACTTTTCCTCGCCTTGAGATGGTCAGTAGCCAGTAAATAGTCTAACTCATTAGTCGGCTGAATTTTAATAAAGTCTCCAGTTTGCTTTGACTGAAGTTTATCATTCAAAATTATTTTCAGTTCCGACAAAATGAGAGGGTAGATCTCGGTGATTTTGAGAAAAATGGCACCCGGCTGGGTGTAAACAGGCTCGACGACACTGGGTGCTGGTGGGGAGTCGATGACCATTTCGTCAGTTTCCCCCTCAGTAGCAGGCATTTCAGTCAGTCCCATATCATCAGTTAATACATCATCTTGTAGTGGTTTCTCATCTCGGAGTAGAGGGCAGCATCCCAGCTTACATGCTTTTTCGTAGGCCTGTAGGAGCGAAGCCTCAGAAGTCTTTGTTTGAATATGATCCGGGCCCATGGCGGATACAGCAAAATTGTATGCCTTTAGATGAATATCATAGCTATTCAGGAAGCAGTATTCAGGGCTATTGCGTACAACATTATTTGGATCCAAAATCCATTTAGATATGTCAGGAAAACGTGGTTTCGACATTTTATTTCTTTGGTCAGCGGGAGCAAATCAGTAAACAAACCGACGTGGGCTCTCCGCTTTTCTGTTTTTTTTTTTTTTTTTTTTGTTTTTTTTTAGAAATAGATCCTAACAAATTACCAATTGCCCATTATGTAGTTCTAGTGTGACATTATCATCCAAGAAACTAGCAGTTATTCTAATTAGCAAAACGTCATACGGTATAGGTTTTGAAATGCCTGCCTGATATTTCATCAGAATCAATCGACAACTAGAACGGGGCGGAGTTTAGCCTTGTTTGTGGGATTTCGAGCACGTGCAAGTTGCCGATTACTGGTAAACAAACAATAACATCGCTTTTTTATGTTCAAATTTTGCATTAATTACATTTAACTTGTGTTTTAACATCATATTCTAAAAAAATACCATCGAGCTTTTCAATATATTAGTAGTTTTGAAGGAAATTCTAACGCTATCCCACAAACAAACTAGCTCTGACGTCATGGTGGGCGTGGTCATTCTACTCGTCCATTACGCCTTGAAATGAAATAAAGTAGTAACTGTAGCTGTAGTGGAGAATGATGTTTACATTGCATCATCTGTCAGCTCCGTCAGCTTAGTTCAGTTTTCAATTCACCGTTCTGTATTATATTGCTACGAAATTATTTTTTTTCCGATTGACAACAGATTCAATTTTATTAATATTTTCATTAATAGACGTCATGGTGGGCGTGGTCATTCTACTCGTCCATTACGCCTTGAAATGAAATAAAGTAGTAACTGTAGCTGTAGTGGAGAATGATGTTTACATTGCATCATCTGTCAGCTCCGTCAGCTTAGTTCAGTTTTCAATTCACCGTTCTGTATTATATTGCTACGAAATTATTTTTTTTCCGATTGACAACAGATTCAATTTTATTAATATTTTTGTCATTTGCACTTGAATATTATCTGTGATCTTTGTGTTGACATAAAAATTGGTTTATGGAAAAATTGAAAGATGTCTTTGTTAAAAATGACGTACGTAACGGCAGTGCCGTTTAACTTAACACGTACCCAAACTGGTACTTTTAAGACAATTATGGTGGGATCTGATGGATTAGAATTAACGCCAACAGTGGAAAACAACAGTAATACAACATCTAATTCTTCTCAAAAAAGAACTGTTCTTCAAAACGGACATTCGAAAGATGTTTCGAATCTCAGGTAGATATGATGGGGAGGCTATGATGACGTAATAACCATCTAAAATCACTTAAATTTTTGCACTTTATATTTTAAATACAGCTGCATTATGAAATGTTGGGTTCATTTTGCATTATCTCTCTGTAGATATTTAGGATAATTAGGTTATAAAATCATTATTGTAGTCATACAATTTATGTTGCAATTTACAGAGTCTTGATTTGTATCCTCCCTTGTTATTGTTTGTATATTAAAAAACTGCCTATTATATGTTTGACAAATTTAGCGTTAGTTTGAAATACTCTGAAATAGAAATAAATATGGATAAAGTTATCTACTGCTATAATAGGTTAAAATACAGTGAACAATTCCTCAGGGTGATTTTTCTAAAAATGTAATAGTTACAACTGTAACACGACAAAACCTATTTTTTTTTTCATTAGCAAAAAAATCTCTATTTTCCCCTACAGGGTTACCAATAAGCATAAACCGATTTTTAAGTCAGGGTGACCACTCATTGCATTTAAACCCTAAAGGTTTTGTATTTTTTTTTTTGTAGCAGATGTAGTATAGGACATTTGGCAATTTTTTTTTGCGACGAAAAATTGCCGTTAAACATAGCAAATGGTTGCCAGATTGAAAAGTCGCAACAAGAATCAGAAAATACCAACAGTGTCAGGTGGAGTTACCATACTATAAATTTATCACCCCTATAAAACAATCCAAAAAAAAAACATGCGCCCCAAATGTTTTATACTACATCTGTACCTTTTTTTTTAATCTCGTATATATATATTATCTCGTATATGATATGCCTTTTGTATATTTAATTGATAATTTTATTACTGCATATACATTTATCTATAAATAGCTATGTATTTTCGATAGACTAATAAGAAAAAAGAAGAATATCTTCAAAAACAAAGCTGATGCCCATGCATTCAGAGAAAAGGCCAGTTTGAAAAGAGAACTTCTTGAAAAAGAAGTATTGAATTTAAAACTAGATGTAAGTATAAAAATTCTAAATCTATTATAATTTTCAAAAAAAAGCTGCCATTGTATTTTAATTATTTAATGGATTTTTTGCAAATTGTGTTGTTTTTATTCGAATTAAAAATTATTTTATTCATATAATGTAATTATTTCTAAAAAAATTATTAATTAAAAGTTGAATAATGATACTGCTCCAAGGAAATGTATTACACAATTAATGTTGTATCCAAATTATTATTAATAATATTTCTATGTATTGAATTTAACCCTTAAAATGTCTGTTGAATCTACCTCTTTATTTGTATCTCTAACATACACTATATTAAGATATTTAAAGCAGTATTTTAATAGTTTCTTTAATATTTTATAAGCAACTGACTCAAATTTTATATTCTAACATGGTTTTGAATTAGGCTAATTCCATGCTTGACTTACACTACATTTGACAATTTATACCACATTGTAAGCTTAGTTAAGAAAAATATTTTGTGTTTTAAAAAAACTTTTTATGCCAGTTGATATACCAGACTTATATTCTATTTTTTGACAATGTAAACTTTTTTCATTTTGTTTTAATTTAATTTTTAAAAATAAAAATATCACAATATAACTTACACTACAAGAAAGGACAAGATTTTTTAGATATCATTTCAATTTATGTTTCCTTCCTCATGCTTTGTTATAAAAAAAAATTATGCCAGTTTTGTTGTATAGGGTTTGAAGTTTAATCAGGTAAAAAATATATTTCTAGATGAGTTTTCAAATTATTTTAATTTAAATTAATCTGACTGAAACGAGATTACAACTGAAACATGACTTAGACTACACTCACCCAAAGTGCTGGAAAATGATATAAATAAAATTAAATTTAAATGTTACATAACTTGAAAAATTATAATGTGAAAAACTATAATAGAATTTACAATCAAAGTTTCGCTCATGCAATTTTTTTTTTTTTTTTAAATTTGAACAATTACAACATCTGCAGCGCCTACTTTTTCTGGCCAATGGAAATTATTTTTTGTGCATTGCAAAAACCCACTTTTATTGAAGAGTTCACTTTTCTTCTTCTTACAAATGAAACAAACCTATAGCCTATTTCCACTTTTAAGTTCTTCTCGATTGTTATCTTTTTTCTAAGGTATTCTCCATTTGTTTTCAGTTCTCTAAGAATAACAAAATCCTTGATTCCAGGAGCATTATATGCGTCTTCATAAAAATTATGTATCAAAGATTTTATTTCGTTGCTTAATGTAGTACTTCTTGAATGTTGAGCAGACAGGTTGAGCCGTAGAGTAATGATTGAGATATCTCCAGTGTAAACTGCTGTGCTAGTTTCCTTACAATGGCCATACATTTATTTTGGCTTTAAGGTAGACTTTTCTTGATTCTTGCAATATCTTTACCAAATGAGCTACAATTTTGATAGGCTTTCTTGGTATAATTAGAATTGTTTAACCTGGTTCCCTCTAGCTTAAACTTATATATATCCTTGTTTTGAAATATTAATAAAATACTCTTTTCAACACCCATTGTTGTATTTTTTTTTTTCAATCACAATACATTTTTTAAAAAAATAATAACATTAAAATTAAGTTGATGCATTGAATATTAAATTCTGATATGTAAGAAATACCAAATATGCAGTCATTATATTTATGAGTATTATTCTTATTTTTAATGCCAATGTAAATTATAAAACTTTTAAGAATTTTGTTTCATATGAATGCATCTCCATTCTATTGTAGAAAAAAAAATCTTTCTAATATATATTTCTAATAAAATATATATGGCTCCGATTAATTGGTGGCTCGATAGCGCTCTGTAAATATGATTTTAACGTATCAACAAAACAAGTTTGGGGGAGTTGACCAATCGGTTTATCTGAACTGTGTAAAAAAAAATTGATGTCACAGAACGAATTAGTTATATTTTACGAATGAGTGCATTATTAACATTTTAATTAGTATTACAAGATAATTCCATTATGTTATTAGTATTGCTTTTTAATTATTGTTACAAGCAATAGCAGCTAATGCATGGAGTCGGAGAGGACCTGGGCCCCATCACATTTCTTTGGACCATGACACTACTAATTTTGAAATATTTTTATACATAATTAAAAGGGGAAAGTTGCTGAATTTTATTCAAATAAAATTTTTATTAGGTTAAAATTAACTTTGCTCTAAAATATTTCCCTGATTTTTATACTTTATCCATTATTGTCAATTGAATTTCTGGTTCATTGTTTTTCCCCGTAGATATCTTTTTTCTTATTCTTTTCTTATTTCGTTTCCATATTCTTTTTATTTTCAATTTTATGTTTAAATTCGGATTAATTCTCAGTTTTATTTATTTTTACATATTTACAAGAGAGAATTTTTTTAGGATATGTTATTCATAATGCAGTTTTATATTACAACATTTTAATTAGTGCTCTCTTGTCATTCGTGCTCCTTCACTTTTCTTACTCACGAGTAGCCACTTCATTTACGTTGATCTTGCCTTCTGTGTTTAAGTACGATTAAAGTTTAGCTATTATAACAATTTGTTTAGATGAATTTAAGTTTATCTCAATTTTTTTCTTTTCATTCATTAATTTTTAAACTAAACTAAAACTCAAAATTAATTACAAGTATATTGTTCAAAAGTTTTAACTTTTATTATTTCATTGCTAAATATTAACCTATTTTTCTGATGGGAATATCTGATTTGTCTGTTGAATAGGCTGTTTACTGGAAATCATATAACCTATTTGATGAGTCTCTAGAAAATTTCATCATGAAAGCTAAAAAATTTGTCTATTTGTAAATATTTTTCAATTAATCCTGGCATTTTAACTGGATGAAATCAAAATAATTATTGATAATTTTACTTTATTTTTGTGGAAAGGGAATTTAAATTGTTACGCTAGCTATTTGTAAAAAGTTTAAGTTTTGTAGGTAAAAAAATATATACATGTCTAGTGATATGCTACAAGTGTTAAATTGTAAATAAAATAATAGCATTGTTATGCACCAAACAATTCATATTTTAACTGTCTTTTAAGTACAGTTGATCCAAATCTGACTATTTTCTACCTTTTACCAAACCTCTTTATATTATTCAATCTGTTTGATTACAGAAAATGAGACTATTATGGGAAAACGACCAACTGAAAATTCGCCAAGACTCCCTCGAAGAAGAGAATCACACTCTAAAAAGAAGGCTGGAGAATTCCGAATGTAGTCATCATCATCAGCGAGTCCCATCGCCGGAAGGCACTCTCGAGCACGCTTTGTTCGTTTACTTTCCTCTGCTGCAGGATCGGGTGCTTCCACGGATGTTCACTCTCTTGATGATGATACTGGGGGATGTCTTCAACAAGTAAGCATCGATCTTATGTGGTATTCAAGCAACTTGAAACTAATGTATATCACTTTCTTGCTACACAACTCAAAATCGGAGAGTTTTTGGAAAATGCCATACTTTTTTTTTTTAAGACAACTACTCAGATGACAATTAACCCTTTGAGTACTGAATTATTTGAAGATTTTTATGTCCATGGGACGGATTTAATGGCGGGGGTGCCGCAAACATCAACGCCTGCTTCTTAAATTTAGATGACGAGTCGGACTTGTCCACCGTAACTTCGCCCAAGTAAGCAGATGACGAGTCTCGCTCGTCAAATGTACCCAAAGGGTTAAGAAAGACGTAATTTCATTCTACAGTTCTAACAACACACTTTAACACACACAAAATAACACACTTTTGGAGATTGGTAGGTAAGTGTTTGGGGAACACATTATTTGAGATAACTGAAAAAACATTCCTCTCAACTTACTTCACTTTTGATGCAAGAGTTTGATATATGCTATTATTAAATTATAAACTGCTTTAATTAAAAATAACAAGGTCATATTGAAATCCTGGAAATTGAATTTATTTTTCTAGGGCGCAGTAAAACTCATAAAATTTATTTAACTCTTAAACACAACTAAAATTTTCTCAAACCAATAGGCATTTTGATATGATAATTTTTTTTAAACGTATTTTTAAATTGTGTCACCTACATTAAATTCTAGTAGGTATATTTTGTTAAACAACCTTTGGTTAATTTTAGTTCCTTCAATATGAATCATCATTACTATTAATAAGCATACCAAAAAAAAAATTGTTAATCAAGTAAATGTTGTATTTGTTTTAAAAATTTAATTTTGTTTGGATTGCAAATCACTTTAAGGTAATATGGATAAAAAGTTTGAAAAACATGCCCTTTCTTAAAATATTCATTTATTGCTTAGATTAATTTCCTGATCAGGCTTTAATTACAATTTATTATGGGCATTTAAAAATTAATACAAAATGTTTTTAGTCTTTATTTAAGTGCATAAAAATTTCAAGAAATAAAAGTAGTTAAAGTTTTCAAAATTTTTACCATTATTCAACATCCGATTAATCAATTTTGATTGTACTTTCCATATTTTTATATGTGTTTTATATTATGAAATACATTTCTACAGTATGTACCTTTTAGTTTTTGCAGTGTTATTACACTGCATATTTTGTTATAATAATGTAACCCCAATGTAATAAGTTGAAATTTTTAGAATTTTTTTTTCCAAACCCAGAAAGCAGAATATTGTGAAATCAAATATGGGTATCTCTGAAACATTTGGACACATTTCTTAAGTTAATATGGGGTAACAAGCATTTAGGAAATAGATTTTAAATACCTAAAATGTAAAAAAATAAAATTATATAAATGTAAATAAAAAAAGGATTTCTAAATTTTCAAGAGAACAATTTTCTCTTCTCCTTGACAGTATACCTCGAAAAAAATTCAATGCTATTTAAGTATAATACATGCAAGTGCTTTATTTAGAAATTTTCACTATAATTTTTTTAAGCAACTCAATTTTTACTTTACATTATATAACTGTTATCTTTGAAAGCTGTTGAGTGTTTTAATTATTTTATGTCAGATTTTTTCATATAAACTGTAATAATTTAAAGTGTCATATTATAGTACTTTCTATTTGATCTGTAACATTCCGTCAATAAATAACCAAGAATGTTTATTATTTGAAATTAATAAAAATATACTCTTTTACTATATTTTTCAAATTTACTGCTTTGAGATGTAATTTAAAAACTATTTATTTAAATAATAGTTTAAAGTTTTTAATTTTGTAACAAACTGTTTACAACAATTATCGAAACTTTCATTCAAAAAACACAATTTTATAATTTCTCTTGCAGGCCTCAGATGCTTAATCTCACCAATTTACATTGTACTCCTTGTAATTGTACCACTTTACATTTAAAAACTGTATTATTTTTCTTTGTTACTTTTTTTTATTACAGCAATTATTTAATCAATTTTTTGTATAAAAATGTGTGTGTAAATTGACAGATTTCTATTTCTGTAAACTAAATTTGTTTCTTTTCTTATGTTTCAGTTTACAGATGAAACCTTATTTGACCTCTCAAATTTCGAATTTTTACCAACTCTTCAGCAAATGTGTGAAGTCAGTAGCACTACAAACGACTGCAATGAGGCAAACGATGTAAGTAATTAAATTACTATTTTTAGTTATGGTCATCTTTATATTTATATTATTCTCATTACAATTGCAATTTGTTATCAATGAACGTTTTTAATAGTAGATATATATTATTAGTACCCAATCACCCTTTTCCCACATGAAATTTAATTTATGTTTCACTGCATCATATTATATAAAATTTCTTACACATGATAAGTTAATCTTTTATGCATATACCATACTTTTCTGGAGGAAGCAATTAATCATATATATTATTTCACTAGTAAAGATACCTTTTGTGTGGCTCTCGAGAAATTTCCCCCACCCCCTACCCTAGAAGGAGACAAAATATTTTTTTTCTGTAATTTATCGCTATTTTATTTAACCCCCATGTGAAGAACTGGTAGTAGTACTTTCTCTAGTGTACGTAAAATATGCATTATCTTCAAAATTATAAAACAAGACCTCCAAGCAAATCTGGTAAAGTTTTTTCACTACTAAAATACTGATTTTCCAAATATTAGTTTGTATACTCCATACTCGCTAAATAAATTCTAGAAATCTTGAAAAAAAATATCTGGATTTTCACTTTTTGCTATCATTATTTAAATGAAAATGAGAAAAGTATCTTTCGTAACTAAGTATTCAGTGTTTGAATATTTTTATTTATTTTATCAACTTATTACATTTGTCCATTTTAAAATTCAAACATAATAAAGTTATGTGTTAGGTAAATCATTATTTAAAATACTTATTTTAATTCGTTTAGAATTCTCAATCAATGGAGCATGCTCATGATTAGAAAAAAAATATTGCATTAAATACATGTAATTGAATCCAATTTTTCACCAAATTCATTATTTTTTGTGTACATTTAACATGTTAATTTTACATTAGCAATTTTTATGCAAACTTTTCTTTGAATATATTTTTAAAATAGGCTAAGCACAAAACTGTCAACAGTTTTGCACTCAATTATAATGTGAATTACAAAAAAAGCCAAAAGACAATTTATCAATGACCTATTGAGTCTATAAAAATGCTCAACTTTTGTGTATCATGAGTCTAAATGTAAACTAATATTAAAAGTTTATTTCTAAAATTTTAAATATTTTAGAATAAACTCGAAATAAATATATATTATCAACTTTTTTTTACACTGTTAAAACATTCTTAACTATTATAGAAAATAAACACAAAATTAATAGCACTGTAATCAGTTTTTCCTCCTTTGTCCTCATAAATAAACTGAACAGTAAAAAAATAAACCACAGAAACAATTAACTTTTCACAAACTTTTTTTTATATTTGTGTTGAAAGTCAAAATGACTATATATCAAACAAAGAAACCCAAAGTAAATCTTGTTACAGATTGTCACATTTGGGATATGCTTATTTTAATTACAAGAATATTTACAATTTGATTTTAAACTTTCTACAAAAAGTATAAATATATAAATGTTTTTTTATTCAAAGTAAAATGTGATAATAATTGGAAAATAGTTTAAAAGTAATGGATAGAAAAACTACCATAAACTTGATAAGTTTTAGAGTTAATAGGTTTTATATATTGTAATCCTATATGTTTATGTATTGTACTAATCTGCACCTAAACATTACTTAAGAAGACGCTTAATTCTAGACTAGAAAAATACTTCTAAATCAATTATGCATATTTTCGAAATACTTTAATTGATAGCAAGTGAGCATTATTGTCTTGTTTTCAATTTCTAGTAAAAAATTTCATAGATTTGAAAGTTAAAAGGAACTTTCTGGGTATGGTAATATAAGGAGTCATCTCTTGAGTTTTTTTAATCTCAAAATATTCTGCTAAAATTGTTTGTATTTGTTTTAAAAAAATGAAAAAATATATACTTGAATATGAATTAATGATGTGAACGCCTCCTAAAAAACATTCGTCCTTAAAAGTTCTTATAATTATTTAAATATATATTATATATATACACATATATAAATTGTTTTTCTTTCCTATAGATGAGGTAGATATTTTCTTTTAAAGTTTGCTTTGTTAATTCATTGTGAAATATTCTGTAATTGTTAGAAAAGTATATATATATATATATATATATATATATATATATATATATATATATATATATATATATATATATATATATATATATATATATATATATATATATATATATATATATTACTTTTTTTACAATTACAGAATATTTCACAATGAATTAACAAAGCAAAATTTAATAAAAAAAATATTCTTTGAAATAGCATATAAAAATATGTTTGTATAAATTGGAAGCTTCACATGGTTATTTTACCATTCTTACTTAAATAAGAGTGGTGTAGAAAAAGTATAGGGAAAACATAAACTAATCTATACACAATATAGAAGCAAATCAACTCTTAAAAGTTGAAAATAAAGATCTGCTTTGTTATTAAATGTGCTAATGCAAATTGTTACAATCAATACCATAGTTCTAGATCTTTGAAATTACCAGAGTTACAATTGTATTTTCATTGAGGAGTATATTTTTCAATCTAAAGTGAAACAAAATGAATAAATAACCTTCCTTACCTTCTTTGGCATTGCAATTAGGATTTAAACCCATTGCATAGTGGTACTGGACATCTCATTCAGATTGACATTGAACCAAAACCACTGTCCAGTTCCAGTGAACAAATGTGTCGGCTCTAAAATCAGAGCTCAGAAAGAATAGAATGTGGAAGAAGGAATTTAAGTATTTTTTATACATTTATTATTTGCTACATCAAACATATATACATTCAAACAATGACTTCTTGTCACAGCAATGAGTTCTAAAAGGGATAAGTTTTAAAATAAATATATAACATATTTCTTTCACTGCTTAGAGCACAAGCAAAAAGTCATTCAGTCAAGTTAACTTCTAATATTCAATAAGGTAGAATGGGTAGGAAAAGTGCACTTTCTTCCATTGAAAGCTGCTTTGCACTGTTTAAAGATTATTAATATAAAACTCTTTTTTGGTGTATTTATACAATGGGTTCCTTGACATCTTTGTATATGTTTCATATTTTTAAAAAACTTTTAATTGCTTATATTTATAACCTTTTTCAACCACACGTAGGGTATAATGTGTAGTCAATGGAAAATCATGAAAGTTTTCGTATGAAAAGCATTATTAAGACAAATATCTTCGTCAAATTAGTAACTTGAATAAAATAGAATAAATAGTAACCATCAATACTTAAAATGACAGTATTTAAAAACTTAGTAACTTTATTTCTAAAAATAACAATTTGTTTTAAAAAACATGTGTGTAACTTAATAATATTAAATATATTGTAGCTCATTCTTGTCGTTATAATCTTCGAAATCGTATTTTTGTAGAATGTTGTTCTTTTTTCGAAGATCATTCCTTTTTTCGAATTTCCTATTCTTTAACATTAATAAATCGATTATCCAACCTTGTGAATCAGTAAAATAAAGCTATATAAAATAGTTTTGTTCTAATTTATCATTGGAATGTGTTAAAAGGTTTATTTTGTATACAAAAACCATTAGCTTGATTTAAATCACCCAGAAATTTAATATTTCGCTGAAATGTACTCCATTAAATAAAGAATTGTTTTGAAAAAAGAACTAGATCAAAGCTCATAAGTTTAACAATCTGTAATTTAGATTTAATTTTCAATATACCCATTTTATCCCACCTTACCCAACTCGTGTTACGCCAGAGATATTTTGCCATACCAGAGCACTGCAGTCCCGCTACTTCCAGCAAACTTATCGCCATTATTAGCAGTTGGACCTAATAATTAACTTGAAATCGATTCTGGATCAATGGACTGGAAAGAGTTAATTATTTAATATCAGTGTTCACTCTAGGCGTTTTTTGAAGGGCGGTCCGCCCTGCCCGCCCTTTTTTCATCTTCATAGCGCCCTCATGCCCTTTTTTCAAAAATACCGCCCTCTTTTGAAAAAATTCAGCTCCTCTTGCCTTTTCAGTCAAGCACAAGCGTCCTTGCTTCCCTAGCTGTCTTTAAAAAAAAGCACCGATTAAATTTTGGGTGTGTGTAAACTTGAATTAAAGGAATTATGACAGTAGATTAACAACCTCCTTTTTAACTGCGCGTGTTGTGCAATCGCGATGATTCCGCTTTAATTTCGAGTACGGAGCATTCCACGAATCCTATTGATTGCCTGTGCTCGCATATGAAATGATAAGTTTTTTTCTGTGTTTTTTAAAGGAGAAGATGGTTTGGTGCTAGGTTACAAGATTAGGCATCTTATTACCAAATTTTGGATTTAACTAGTCTTTTCATCAGTTTTGTAAGGGGTCTGATTAGGGCAACTTACAGATTTGGTTTTTAAGGAAATAATTAATTTACAAATGTTAATTTTTTTATTTTAAGTAGTGTATTCACTATTCATAAAGATACATCAATTTTGTATGGGTCTTTCCTTCGAGATAGACACCGAACCGTCAACAATAGCCCAATATGCAGCTCTAGCGCAATGTCAACCAACATTGGAACTTTTTTTGTTTGGTCACGTGTACGATGTGTCAACGGGCGAACACGCCCACCCCAAAACTTTTTTTTAAAGTGCCCTTTTAAAAACAAGAAGTGCTTTTTTAAAAACAGGGTGCCCTTTTATCGCCAACAGCGCCCTGCCCCTTATTGTTTCTAGAGTGAACACTGTAATATAATACCCATGAGATTTCAAACACCACCATTTTCTTTTTCTGTGCAGGTGTTTGTCTGTTCCCTAACAGAAGAAGCAACGGAATTGTCTTCATCCCATGATAGAAATGCCATCGCCAGAACCGTCTGCCACGAAGAGGTGATCTCGGTGGTCGAAGAAGAAGAAACAGTCGCAGGTGGTTTCGAAGAAATGGAATTGACGTATCACGAACCTGTGAGTTTCCCCGATCCTTGGACTTTCGATGACTTGTATGGAGATCTTGATGACCATCTCGGTTTTTGTTTGTAAATAATTGTTTATCATTGTATATATTTCCTCATGTTTTATTAACATACTCATAGCTCATTATTTTAGAATTTTATGTTGGTTTTGGTTACATTAAAACCGATGGGTGCCATTTACCCACCCGTTTTATCAAAATAAAGTGGTCTTTGAATTAAAAAATCACTTTGCTTACTAGAGAAATTTAGTGATATGTGCTGTGTTTACAAATGAACCTAGACTGTTTCTCAATTCTATTTCATTTTAAACACATTTTTATTAACATTGTGAAATATACATAACTTTTATTAATATTATTAATGAAATATATGCTTTGAAATGGTATTTTTATGTTAAGAATGTTGTATGGTTTAAAAAAAAGTACCATGAATTATCAACTACCATAATAAATATTTACCTATTTTTAATGTTAACCTTTTTATTCTGTAGAGGTCAACTCTGATACAATTGTTGTTAATTTCGTATTAAATTACGTGTTTGTTCCTTTTGTATATTGAATAGTTGGGTAATTTTAAACATTGTACCTTTTCAATCAGTTATAAGGCCAATATTTTCTGACATTCCTTTTTTGTTATAATAACTGTCCTTTCCACTCGCATATACTTCTTATTGATAAAATTTTATTATTTTATTTTTGAATATAAACAATGCATTAAACTATTTAATTTTCTTGCATTTCAAACAAGATTCTTTTTAATTGAAGATAGTTGAGATTTAGTTTTAAAACTTTGGTGTACGATTGTGTTTTTAGTATTTTTTTGTCTTATTTTGGGGGTGGGGGAGATGTGACAGCTGAGTGGTCTTTCCACCAGACCCATTATTGGAAGCTCCTGAAACCATAATTCTTTGGTTTATCTGACCAAGGTCTCGCAATCTAGAGATGGCAGTGATGCAGTGTTTCTGCATATTTTTCGATAAATTGTGAACCATGTGTAGCTCTAGTGCAATGTTAATGCAAACAACAACTCGTGTGAAAGATGCTGTTTTCTTCTATTAAGTTCCAACATTACTTGTAGTTTAACCTATTTTTTATGCATTAAAAGATAGTCCATATTCAAAATATTTGTAGGATTAAATTTGGTTACAACTTTTTGAATTGTCACTTGAATATATATATTATTTAATCATCATATAAAGTCAAATACTTATACTTTACATTCTCAGCAGAAGAAATGTTCCTTAATAATATTTAGGAGAATTCAAGTTTTTTTTTATGTATTTTATGGCATTTTCAGATTTACTTGTTCCTTCCATGTTATTTCCTTACTGTACATTAAAATAATTGTTTGGTCTCTTATTTTATTTAGTATTTTATTTAGTGTGCTAATTTCTGTTTCATAATTAATAGAACCAAATGTTCTTTATTGGTTACTTTGTGTGACATCTTGCCTATGGAAATAACTCCACTAAAATAAAAATGTATTATTGTTATTTGTGTGTTGATGTAATTTTAATTATGTATATTTATTTTTCTTTATAAAATTGTAGTTGCACACAAATATGTGTGATAATTTCACAATGAAATGTGTATTATATTATCTTTTTGTGCAAATCGAAAAGCTAATTTTTGTGTCATAGTTAAGAGAACCAATGTCCTTTATTGCTTACTTTGAGTATAGAAAAATAAGCAAGTTACAATGGAAAAATAAACAAGTTTCAATTGAAAAAATTCGTTTTTTTTTTTATATTGACTAATTATTTTTACATATAGTAAAAATCTTTTGAAAGATAATACTAACATTCTTTACATAGTCCCGAAAATAAAAATAAATTTTATTTGATGTTTTGTAAACAGCAAAGTTCTACATTCTTCTCTTATAAAGAAATAATTATTTTAAGCGTAAGTACTTTTAAAAACGTTTTGTTGTATAATATGCGATAAAAAGACATTTGCAGAAAAAAAAAAGGGAGGGTTGTATAAATCTCACAACCATACAATGTCTCTCGTTTGTAATATTTCACAAATATACATAATTTTACAATATCTAAAACAAAATTTTGAGCTTTAGAGGCTTTTTTAAATGTCATTTTTAACTAGAGAACAAAACTATCATTTGTTTAACTCTCTCTCTCTGTGTATATATATATATATATATATATTGTACTACTTTCAAAGTGTTGCAATGATAACTTTTGTTTCATTTTATGGTTTACTTTTGTTAAGAAAAGTTTTTGAATTTTGATCAAGTAACATTTCATACTTCACATTTGTTTTATGTTTTGAATAATTACTGTTTTAAAAAGATAAAAGTAGTATTATATAAAGTAAAAATAATTTCATTCTCATGAGCTTGTCATAAATCAAATAAAAAAAAGCTGTTCCCTGTGGCCATTCAAAGGTTTTTTTGCCCATTTATATAAATTGGATTCTTTGGTTTATAACTATTAATGGATATGCATATTTATTTACTCAATTAAAATTTTGATTTAACATTAAGTGCAAATTGAAGTATACATTGATTCATTTAAACCTCAATATGCAGTTAGTCAACATTAAACACTTGAAAGTAACTTTATAATCATTATAAAAGTGGTGAATTAATATATTTTTACTATAACTTTTTATTTGTCTTTCACAGTTAAATATCACAGAATTAAAAAGAAATGAAACTTTTGAAAATATTATAAATAACAATAAACGATTTTTTTTTATTCATAAAAGTGTTACCACTTATGTCTATTTGCAATGTAATGTAGGTCATCATCGATTATTTTGTAGAAAATTTAACGCATTTATATGAACTATAGTGTTTTTCATTAGTTTACTGATATCTTAAACTGTTTGACTTCTTTAAAAAAAGTATTTAAATGTCGTTTTATAGTTAACTATCTAATGTGCATAATTAGAATATCTGTGACTATCATCTGAGCATGTAGAAGAAATAATAAAGCACATTCTTTATTAATATACACCATTAAATGTATCTCCCGCTAATATTAACAGATATTCAATATGAAGGTACTAATGCAGTTATAAGAAAAACTGTTGAAGCCGTTAGTATATATAAATAGGGGGAAAATATACTTTTTTTTAATATTTTTTTAATGACATTTACAAAGTTTGGGAAAAGAAAATGATAAGATAATAATGCCAGATATTCTAAAAGTTTATAAAATATATTTTTGGAAATTTTATTTGATTTTAACACTGTGTACTTCTTTGCCAACTATTAAACGGCAAGTGTTCTTTTATTTTCAAAATGAACAAAAACAGCATGTTATTGAATTTAAAAAATACTGTTCTTTTGTTAGGTTGTTCTCTCCGAATTAAAACATATAATTTGCCATTCATGAACATCACAGGTGTTAGATAAAGTAACAGAAACGCGAGAGCAACACTTCTGCAAAAATAACACAAATTTCATAGACGTTTGTGGAAAGCAAAGGGTTAATTTATGAGAAATGTGTCTAGTATGATATTATAATATTCAAATAACTAATTGATTTGAAATTGTAAGAGCTAATTTTATATCTGAAACGATTGCATTTCAGTCAAAAAGATATTTTCCTTTAAAAAATATTGATGTTGGTTGATGGATTTAAAGTAAAGTTTGAAAGCTCCTCTTCATAGCACTACTCGAACAACTAAATTATTTCGAGTTTTTGTTTACTCTTTGTTTTGACACGTGATGATGAATGAAATTCCACTACCTTACTAAAAGCGGGCCTTATGTTTTGTTCCATTTACTCTCACTTAAAAGCAATCAGCTACATTTAGAGCAGACAAACATTCTTACTACGGCCATCTGGTTTCCTCCTCCCTTCTGGCTTCTTTCTTTAAAAAAATGGTTTCGGTTTATTTTGGCAACCGCACAAAAATAAGCTTAAAAGATCTGTTTCGTTGCGCTACTTCGTTCATGTTTAAAGAGTAACTGTTTATCAATGAAAAAAAGCTATTATCTGTTGACTGACTTGTTATGATTTGTGTTGAAAACCAGTTATCTCAAACATGATTAGGGGCCTCCAGTTACCCAGTGGATAAAAGTGTTCTGCTGGTAATCAGAGGATTGCTAGTTCGAGCGCGTGCGATAGACTTGACAAAAAAAGTAATGATCTTGGAATCGGAGGGTTGCCAGCTTCGCTACAAAAATACTAGAAAGTCATCCAGAACATCTGACAAATTTTACTCGCATGTATACGGAACTGGTGCACGATAAATCTGATCGGGCTCCAAAGTCCTAAAGCCTATTAAAAGCGTGGGTGCCAGCTCAGGTGTTGTTCTCGTCATCTGACCATAGTTCAATAATACGAGGCAATGTTACCAGGTCTTTACCTCGAGATAAGCTCCGAACCATCGCCAATAACCCATTTTGCAGCTCTAGTGCGACGTTAATTAACGTTTCATTTTCAAAGGTAAAATAACACACTTTTAATGATTGGTACGAAAGAACTTCTAGAACACATTATTTGAGTTTGTCACCTTTGAAGCAAGAGTGCGAAATAATGAAATAATTTTGATATTTGAACTCGCAACTTGTTCACCAATTTTGACATTCTTGGACACTACAATATATTGAAATTCAAGTATAAAACTAAAGGATTCTTAAAACTACTATTAATTGATGACTGAAAGCACAATCGTATGTCCATTTTTTGTTTCAAGTGAGATATTTAATGTAAAGATGGAATTTTGCTCTTTCCTCTGCACAAATGTTGTATATCCCTTCCAAATAATAATTTTATAGTGCAGGTTTAAAGTTTGGCCCAAGTTCGAAACCTTCTTTTAACGTTTTCGGAAAGTTTACAACAGTGGACATACAATTATTGTGCTTTTAGCCTTCGATATGGAAGTATTAAATATGTTTATCTCAAAAACGTATGTTTAATCCATAATATATATCAGAAGACTGACGATGCAACAACAGAAATAAAATACGACGCTATTCTGCAACAAAATATTTAGAACTCGTTTCCAGAGGTGGCGCTACTGGGGGTGCTGGGGGGGGGCTGTAGCCCCCCTGTCGGGCAAGGCAAGCCCCCCTGTCGGGCAAGGCAAGCCCCCCCGTCGGGCAAAATTATGAAGTTCGTCGGGGGAAAAGTGTTAGTTAAGACCAAATATTTTTAAAACGTTGGATCAAATTGAATTTTTTTAATGAAATGGATATAGGTCATAATTCCGACAGATAAAATCCCGACACACCGAAATCTTGACACCAAAAGGTCTATCGTGGCCGAATGTTTAGAGACTCGAACCGATAAGGACGAGTTTGATACTGAACATTTTGGGAAGCGACATACAGCGATTTGGTTATCAGAGAGTTGTCAAATTCGTTCCTTTCGCAACCAAAAAATATTGCCCATGTATAAAGGATTGGTGTACCTTAAATCTGATCGTGATCCAATGTCCTGATGCCTATTGAAATTGCGTCGGGTACCAGATTAGACGTTGAACTCGTCATCTGACCATGGTTCAGAAATACTGGGCAGTGTTCCTGGTTCCTGTTCCTTCTTTCAAAATGATCCCGAATCGTAATTAAAACATATATTACATCTAAATAAATTTATTTGACGTTAATTTATTACTTTATTAATAAGTCAACTTATTTTATAGAGGATTGTATAGCTTGGGTTTTATTTTATTGTATAAAAAAAGCATTCTTGACTGTATAGACCAGTAGGGTCGTTTGGCACGTTAGCAAAACTAATATAATTTTTTAGTAGACATATTTAGAAAATATGATTTAGGAAAATTGGAGACCAAAATCACGTTCGCTTGTGTCACAAAAATTCATTGAAAGGCCATTGAATACGGGGACGGCCTAAGAATATTTTTAGCCAAAGTAGGCATAATTTTGCCGCCCATCTTCCTTTTACACAAAATAATATTTTGTAGATAATCTGGCAGCTTATTTTTTCAATGCTTTAAATCATACCCTTAAAAATAACATAATGGCTGAACATTACGGTAAGAAATGAACATGTAAACTTAACATTATCTATGCAATGTACAAATGTGTTAATAATTTAAATAGTCATCAGTAAAGTACAAACATTGTGTACTACAATTTGGCGCCCTCCTTAGTCTGGCGGGACTAAGCGGTCGCTTGGACCCATTGGACCACCAGATAAAGTTAAGCCGCCCCCCTTGTAAAAACTATTCCCGAGCCATCCCGCAGGCAAACGGTATCCAGTTCTTTGTCAAGGTCCAGGAGAAAAGTGAAAGTTTTTCGCACACCGCAATACTCTTTTCTTTGTAATCTAGGGGATCAAAAAGAAACTCCACCATACTTCTTTTTTTATTGGTGGATGACACGTTTTGGAGAGTAGAGTGACCCCAGGCCATGGAGTGGACCCTAGGGGAGCGGTAACCTGACCAAGACGCTTCTCCAAATATATTGCTTCGTCTCTGCCATTGTTCGATCACAACTCGTTCCATTGCGCGGGAAATGCAATTAGGCTCGTCCCCAACAAAACATGTTGAAGATGTCCACCCCTCACTTTCTGGGTGGTGTGGACCTTTGTCCGTGTCAAAAAATTATCCCTCCAGTGCATTTTTTGCATATTATAGCGTAAACGAACATTTATCTTCGTGTATGTTAAATTTTTATGAGTCTAACTATAAAGTTTTTTCATTCACATCTTTTTTTTTTTTTAATTCTGCATATCTACCATATTGAAGTAAGTAAACTTTTCTATTTTCTTATAACGGGGAAACAAAATAAAACAGCAAAGTTGTATTTGTGATGGGATAAAAAAATCTATCGTGATCAGGTTTTGCTTGTTACAATGACCGTCCCTCATTGGTATAATGGTAATCATTTCAATGAACTGTCCCAATTTCTAGTTCCGACCAAATGTGGTGTTTTTTTGTACTTTGTATTTAATTTTTATAACTACCAACTGAAGTTATTGTATTAAGTAAAATAAAAATAATCAATTGAATATCTTGTTTGTGAAATTAGGTATGTAAGGTTTGAGTATTTTATCTGCAGCAGGTTTCAAAAAAATATTTTATTTTGGGTGAATTATATATTTTGTTATTTTTTTTCTCTCGATAAAATCTAAAAAAAGTCAAACCAAATTTAAATTAACTGTATTAAGTTTAATTCTTAATTAAATGAACTTTATATGTGTATATGTATATATCAGTAAGAATTTTGAAAAACTTTGCATTACAAAAGTCATACATACTTTAAAATATTTTATTTCCCAAATGTAAATATTATACTTTATTAGTAATTTTTTACTAAGCATCTGTTAAATTATCCTACAGAGGATAATTTAACAGACTCGTTAATTACAATTAAATATAAATTTAATTATAATTTTTAAATAACAAAAATTTTAGTAATAAAAAAAATAAAATATTTCCAAAATACTGCAGGTTTTTTTATTGCAAAATAAAGCTTTTTTAAAACAAATAATCGTGCAATGCTTATAAAAAAAATTTTGCAGTGCCATCAAGTTAATTTTAACACGCATCATTTGACTGTGGTACGATTTGTACAGTTTTGTAACAATTATCTGCTTTCCACAATCCTTTAAGTTTATGAAAATACGTAAAATAGCGAGATTGAGTACTTCTTGATTTTAGCCCATAATAATAACAATAAAACTTTATTACTAACAAATTTAAGATATTTATTAATACTGGATTTTTGAAGTAAAACGTCTTTAAAAACAGCTGCTTGGCTATCTGGACAGAAATACTATGTAATGCTTTTAGAGTGATCCTATCTGACACTTTACTGTCAGACAAATATTACTATTTACTTAAATTAGTTCTCTCTCGTCCGATAGGAAATTAGGAGCCGATGCGTGTAAAATGTAGTTAAAGCAAATCACACATAGGGCGTGGATAGAGCCCTCTGCATCAGACGAAACAATTTGTCTTCCTTTTGCTTGAGATGTTTCTGTTGGCGGCCATTTCCTATTTCTTTATAATCTACTAAAATGACGTTTCACCTACAATAATTCTGGACGTGTTCCGATACAGTCACATCTGATTTTTTTTACGATAAAATAATTTTATAAGCACTATTTACGTAGAGGATATTAGCCCCCCTGTCGGGGAATGCTAGCTCCCCCGTCGGGCAATTCCTGGCGCCACCACTGCTCGTTTCTTGTTCATTGCTCAATCAAATTAAACATATGTTAGTGTTAATGGGGATTAAAAAGTATAAAATTGTGGGTTTTTTATGATCTAATTAGATTTTTTATAAAAAGGCATAAATTTTAAAAGTTCATGGATCGCCAGTGGCCCGCGGGAGACCATTGCTCTAAAGGACGCTCTGTGTTTCATCCCCTGTTGTCAACAGCCAGATTGTTTACAACGGCCATTCGTTCGTCTGCTACAGCAAGACTGAAAAAAAAAATGGTAGTGAGAAAATGAGAGATCAGAACCGTGCCCACTCTTTTCTGGCATCGCTTCCAAGCTGGTAGAGAAATCTAAAGGGTGAACTAGGATTGTGTCATCTCTTCGAGCATCTTACAGCATCCTTTTGTTTTATTGCAAAGGCGAAGCAAGGTGAGGATTTCTGTATGTTTAACTGCTCGTAATTTTAGGTTTCCATAATTGTTTTTGTTCGGAAACTTTGTACTGAAACTTTTGTTCTTGAGTGCGTTTTAGAATTGAATTTTGTTCTGTGAATAATAATTATGTTATAATTATTGATGAAATCTCGCCTTTTGCATGCTGTGATTCTAGAAAAAAAATCGGAGGATTAAATATGTTCTACAATGTGAAGGCTAATGATATGTATCCTGAATATGAAGGCTAATGATAATGATATGTATACAGTGCAACTACCTAGTAAAACAATATATAAAAGAGGTTATTTGTTTATATTTGTAGATTTTGAACATGCTTTTTTTTAAATTATATGTAGAATTTAATTTGGTTTAATATAGGTAGAATGTGAGTGAAATTTTTATTATAATGCGATATTTTCAAAACTGACTGCCCGAAAGAGGGTTGAGATACCCAAAACGGCTGCTCCAAGGGGGTTCCAGATGTTTATGAACTGCGTGCCGTGTAATGTGGTTTAAGCTAGCAAGAAACACTTGATTTATTAAAAAAAGAGCTAACAAGAAACACTTAAAAAATTAATCTAAAATCGGGTTTTTATGTTCTTTTATTTAGTTTAAAAGGTATGGACGTGCTTTTTAATTAGAAATATTTATTTAACATTGATTAGAAAAGAAAATAATACATAAATATGTTTTTCGCCAATGAGCTTTCTACAAAGTGTCACGGCAATACATAATCTGAAATAATTCTGTTTTCAATTAAAAATTAAATGTTCATTAAAAAAATAAATGTTCATAAAAAATTACAGAAAATGTGTATTGTTCTCCCTGTAATGATATTCTTGTCAAATTAAACGGAAAGATTTTTTTCATTATATTTATTATAGTATAGTTAGAATTACATAATTGTCCATAAAAGTTTTCTTGTCAATATACAATGACTTTTTTATTTTTTGATAAAATTAAGATGTATTAAAAATTTTAATAACTGACAATCTTTTAGGATCTGAAATGATCCAGAAACAACTCTTTGTACCCAATAGGAAGAATATGTGAACTTCCCAGCCTTGAGGAGAGTCCATGGACCGAGTACCGGGTCCAGACAGAGGTTGGAGCTGGGTGGTCGCTTTCGCATGTTGTTTTTCCAGCCTTATTCTTGCTGGGATATTCAGGTGAATTGATTTCTGCTTTTCTACGTAATTAATGAACTCTGCATAACATATTATTAATTTGAAATAAATTACTATAGAATTTAAAACGAAAAATTGAGCCGCGGAACTGCATTGGTGCGGCTGCATATACTTCATGTTCGCTCGCCTTACAAACTTTGTTCTACGAACGAGACACAACGTAAAAAGCATGCAGCGGTTCGTCTGAATCCAAAATGGTGCCACTTACTTGAATTTGACATTACACCCTTTAACCGTTGCAGTCGTCTTGATAGACACGGGTTACATAATTTTTTTTAATAAATGTTTTTCAAGTAAATTTTATTACTTGAACGGAACGTTATTTTTTCAGAACATCTGGAGTGTTGTTTGTGGCCTTTATCGACACTTACGGAGTGACCAGAGAAGAGGCGTCATGGCCTATGGTCGTATGCATCGCTGTTTTAAACCTCACAGGTAAGATGCACTGTTAAAAAATTATGTTTCTAGGCTCTGCAGGAACTTCGATTTTATAGTTGTTACATTTTGAGTTATTAATATATATTGGAGCGTGAATTCTATATACACTCGCCTGTCGGTCTTGAGTTCTCAGTAAGATCTAGATCTCTCCGCACTTGTTATAATTTTAGACATCTTGGTATGATTTTATTTGTTTAGAACTGTTCTTTTAACCTGTTTAATTTTCCTGTGCTTCAATTGAACTTTAGTGTCATGTTTTGGCGTCATCGCGAAATCTTCGACACATCGTAATGTTTCACTCCGCCCAATTTTCACAAAAAATAAACGGTTAAATGGTCAAAAATCGAACACGTCGTTCTCTCCAATTAAAGCATGTCAATTAGAACTGAAGTTGCAGCGGTTAAACAACCCAGCGTAATCCCGGAAGGTGGCTCTTTCTCCGACGCGGTACTTAGGTCAAAGAGAGGAGTGCAGGGTTCCCACGCAACTGGAAAACTGGGAAAACCTGGAATTGTCAGGGAAAATGAAAATGACATAAAAAGTCAGAGAAAATGAACAATTTTTCAAGTTTTATAGAAAAGTCAGGGAATTTTACAAAAATGTTTTTAGATGAAGATGCGTTACTAAATTCCTTTCCTCCCCATCGATAAAATGTTCTTTTCGCTACAAAAATATAAATTTGTAAAAATGATAATTTCTCTGTTATTTTAATACTTTGATAAGTTAGCACTTATTTTTAACGGTTCTCAACATTTCTCTTTAAAAAAAATCAGTAATTTTTCATATTTTTGCTTCTGGAATATTTTTAACACCGTCTGGAAAACCTGGAAAAGTCAGGGAATTGCAATCTGAATTTTGAGTGGGAACCTTGGGAGTGGTTTAGTAATCAACCTGTTCAACGCGGCTCACCTTCCTCTACACTATAATAGGGGATTTATTCCCGAAAGCTTATTCCCCTATACTTATGAAGCCGCTTTGCACAGAGCAATTTTATAAACGTCAAAAAATATATAGGAACGTTATAATTTTTGTTGTTGTTACTATTAGGCATTAACCAGAATCTATTCTCTTAATCGCTATGTGGGCGTGGGTGTTTAATACTAAAATTAAATTTGGTTTTTTCCCATAGGGCCATTCGCTGGAATCCTAGGACAGAAGTATGGCGCCCGTCCAATCATTTTGATGGGGGCGTTGGTGGCCGCCCTGGGAATATCGACATGCTATCTGACAACCTCCCTCGAAATCATCACGATTCTCTTTGGGGGAGTTTTTGGTAAGATACCTTGCTGTTGAATCCACACAATCAGATTCCTTGATCAATTGGTAATACTTTTCCAATACTAATCCGGTTTGAATACGAACCACAAAACACGTCCGATTCCTTGTTCTCATTTTTATTGAATCCCTCTCTTTTCTTATTTTTTCAGTTACAGTTTGACAATAATAAACAATACATTGATTGGTGGTGCCATCTAGTGGTATTTTATCTTGACACTTGCTTATAACTATAGTTGCGTATCTAACTATAGGGCATTAGGGGTAATCGCCCCTATGAGAGTTCTTTAACTAATATGATCTAAAATGAAATTATTTATTTTTGGAAAGAATTTTAAAGAATCTGATAAGTCAACACACGATCTCTATTGTAACTAAATTGCATTTTGAAGAATACTGCCTCCTAATTCAAAGCTTTTATTACTTGATAACTTTACTTTTTAATTTACTTGAGGGCAATACTTGAGATATCTCCCCTTTTTACTAAATTCCACACCAAAGCCAATGTGAGGACAAATACGAAGACCGATTAATTGTTCAATAAACCCTCTTTACTGCAGTAGAGCCCCAGTTGCTCAGTTGGTAAGGCATTCAGCTACTAATCAGGGGATTGGTGGTTCGAATCCGTGAAATGGACTTGACATAGAAAAGTAAAAAAAAGTAGTGATCTTGCGATCGGAGGGTTGCCAGCTTCACTACAAAAATACTAGAAAGTCGTCCAGAATATCCAACAAATTATACTGGCGTGTATACGGGACTGGTGCACGATAAATCTGATCGGGGTCCAAAGTCCCGACGTCTTTTGAAGGCGTTGGGTGCCAGTTCAGGTGTTTCCTCGTCATCTGACCATGGTTCTAAAATAACGAGGTGCATGTATGAATGTGTGCGTGAATGTGTATGTGTTCCCGGGTCTTTCCTTCGAGATTGACCCCGAACCGTCGCCAATAGCCCACTGTGCAGCTCTAGTGCGACGTTAATTAACAAATCAACAAACCCACCTTTACTGCAGTAATGAATAATCCTCCTATGTTTTTTTTAAATAGCTTACTACTGTATTAATATCTTCGAAAAACCGAATGAAATACAATTATGGAGTTACTTTAAAAATCTTTTCTCTTACGTACTATTTGACCTATAATTATGACAATAAAAAATGAGTAATTTAATAGATGTGCATTAACTAATGGTAAATATCAATTAATAAAAAAATCGAATGTATTTGGTTAGTAACAATGTATATCACCTTAGTATATCTTAATATATAACCTTAGGATAATTTAGTATATAACCTTACAATATTAACAAAGTTTTTAACAATAATTTCTCCTCCAGAGAACCGATCCCAGATCCGCACTTGCATACTGTGTCATGCATGATTTATGAAATATTAAAAAATACGATTGAAGATTATTTGAATGTTTCTTGTGACTTCCCAAAATCTTTGATGTTCCTTGATGACAAAAATTACATTATATTATGAAGTTATAGTAATAGAACAAGTTTACAAAACACTCTCTCTCACACTTTTGAACTCTAGAACAGGCTGTTCTCGTATATTTTGAAGAACAGGGAACACAATAACATAAACTTATTTTGTCGCCTCATAGGCGGAAATTGAGTGTAAAGGGTTATTTTCCATGATTTTTCGTTCATTTACAAAAGACTATTATGTTGAATTAACGTATATCAATACTTATATATAAGAATGGAGTGTCTGTCAGTGGAATCGAACAAAACCCCTCATTTTGAGTTTTCTCCACGAATTAGGATACACTGATTCCGAAAATCACATTTAAATTTTTTTTGTCTGTCTGTCTGTCTGTCTGTCTGTTTGTCCGGATTTAACTCAAAAACTACTGCACGGATTTTTATGAAACTTGCGCCTTGTGAACAAACTTTTCTTAGTTTAAAATATGCACTTTGTTTCATGTGGATATCTGCAACCATTCAAAAGTTATAGAACTTTTTCCATTTTCTCTAACATTACGCCTATGGGAAATTTACATCTCGATCTTACCCTCATAACATTATTGTTAAAAATCACCTTGGCGACCAAAAATATGTTTAGACAATACTGGGATAAACGATTTATTTTGATTGGCTGATGAGTAAATGTCGCCAAATGAATAAAAAATGTCGCCAAATAAATGAAAAATGTTGCCAAATGAATTAAAAATGTAGCCAAATTAATAAGATAAGTCGCCAAATATTGAAAAATGAATTGAAAATGTCGCCAAACGAATTAAAAATGTCACCAAATATTGCCAAATGAATTAAAAATGTCGCCAAATATTGCCAAATGAATTAAAAATGTCACCAAATATTGCCAAATGAATTTAAAATGTCGCCAAATGAATTAAAAATGTCGCCAAATGAATTAAAAATGTTACCAAATATATTGCCAAATGAACTAAAATTGTCGCCAAATGTTGCCAAATTAATTTAAAATGTCGCCAAAGTCTGTCTGCCCGGATTTAACTCAAAAACTACTGCACGGATTTTTATGAAACTTGCCCCGTTTTAACAATATGGCCCCAGTTTAAAATCGGCACTTTGGTTTAGGTAGATATCTGCAACCGTTTAAAAGTTATGGGACTTTTTCCATTTTCCTATACATTATTTCTATGGGAAATTTACATGTAGATCTTCCCTTTATAACATTATTGTTAAAAATCACCTTGGCAACGAAAAATATTTTTCGACAATAATGGATGCCTTCTATTATTGCGATTTTTCATTGAAAAGCACATTTATTAGGCAGCAGAATATAGGAATTTGTCGTTAACTTAAACCTCGCCAACCGAAGGAGGAAAATAAACCACCAGTTTCGTCTGACGCTACGGGTGTCTATGCATGCCCCGAACATTTATTTGTTTCAAGGTCTTAAAAGCGTCGGTGCTTAATTTCCTATCCAACGCTATTACATTTATGCCAACAGTGCTATTTGTTACGAAGTGGAACATTGCTACAGCGTCGGAATAGGTGCTCCTAAAAGTGAACTTAGGTTATCTATATTTATACCATGTTGCTTATTTGAAATGTTTTACTTCAGAATAATTTTATTGAAATTCAGAAATGATCATTTGAAATGATTTTGATTTATGGAAAAGTATTGCCTGTAAATATTGATGCTGGCATATTTAAAAATTTTCTATTTAACAATTCTCTGAAATTCCAGGGTATACAGTTACAAAATAAAATAATTCTTTATTTTTCTTAGAAATAGTTATTAAAGACGACACCAAATCTCCGGTCACCAATTGGCACCCAAACAACTTCGCCAAATACAATAACTTATTTCCATTTGGTAGAACAGAATATTTTTTAGCTTCGATATGTTATTGTATTATCAGTACTAAAAATAATGAATGTAAGGTTTAATAATTGCATTTTTTTGTTACTGGGGTTATTTTTTCAATAAAAAACATATATAAACTTTTTTAATAACATGAGCATTCAACGTCATTTGGCATTTAAACAACATCGCCAAGTGTTTTATTTTCCTTATCTGCAAAATGCATTATTTTTAAAGACATCATATTACAGGCTTATATGAGGAAAAGCGTTTTTAATTATTAATTTTTGGGGATTTTTATATTGCAATATATATATATATATATATATATATATATATATATATATATATATATATATATATATATATATATATATATATATATATATATATATATATATATATATATATATATATATATATATATATATATATATATATATATATATATATATTACAAAGTTATACGCGGTTTACAGTTTATTAGCAATAGCATGTGAAGTCGGTAATATATATATATTTTTAAATAATAGGTTAAGATATCTCCATAACTACTCAAGTTAATTGAATAGATTTAGACAGGGTATAGAGAGCGATATTCGACTGGCTACACTAACTAGAAAAGTCACGCACAGCCTTTACTTTACAAACTGACCACGAGCAACGCCGGGCCATACTGCTAGTGTTATATAAATCTCTTTTTTTTTGTGATAATATGAAACACTCTTGCATAGGCGTAAACTTGTATTGGGCCCATTGGCCCGAGCCCCCCCCCCCAATATTTTGAAAACCCGGCTGAGCCCCCCCAATAATTTCGAAGTTCTTATTTACATTATGCAGAAAAAAAATTCCCTCTATTTTTATTTAAATTTTCTTTATTATTTATTCAACATGTAAGGAACATTTAGCAACTATGGTAATCTCCATCAACTAAAGCATTTATTTGACAAAGACCTCTACCATCTCCCCCCCCCCCCCCCTTTTCCAGCTGTTGGGCAGTTGTTTTGGGGTGGCGTCTCGCCTCTTCTCCCCCCCCCCCTAGTGTCCTTCCCCTACCCTGTCTGCTGGGGACCTATCGTAGGGCTTAGCCGAAAGGCCTTCAGTAGAAAAATTTCCCACATGTATCCTTTTCAGAAAAGAGCAACAAAATACGCCGACTTTCAGGAACACACACGTTCAACCTGCACGTTCCATGAAATGTACATTGAGTGAGCGGCAGTTCTTCACACAAACAAACGCATTCTCTGTCCCCAGTTAATTTAACACCCGCTGCGATAACCAGAGCAAGGCGTAACTGGATTGTGTGCAGGTGTGCAGACCTCGACCAAAGCCCTCCAGGTCTTGTCCTGAGGGTTCCCAACACTGAAGCAGGACGTACTGGCTCCGACGAAACCCGAAGACTCGAGCCATCAACAAGTAAAGGAATGTAACAATCACAATAAGGCAGCAAGTGTTCCCCCCCCCACCGCATTTGGGTTATAGGTTTTCAAAGATGATGGCAAAGTAATTCTATGAGCTGATAAGTTCTAGTTCTGGTCTAAGTGCCCTTGCGCTTGTATAATTTTGTTAAGCGTATATACTATTTGAGAGGTGAAAAATGTATATGAGAAGAAAAGTTCACAACTTACGGGTTGAAAACAAACTTAAGTAAGAATTTTTTCATTTATATTATAGTTTTAATGCTAATAGTTGGTGGTAATTGAAGAAATTAACTTTTCAAACTTTTATATATTGTAACATTGTTTAATCATATAGACTCCTATATGTTAATTGTTTTGTCCCAGGAAAAATCCTTTCTTCATTACGTTATTTTATATTTTAACTAAAGAAATCTTTGTGGTATATAATAATGCGTGAAGAATATTTTTTAAAAAAATGTCAAAAATGTTTTAAAAATAAAAAGTATTTCTGTATTGAAAGTATTGTATTATTTAACAGAAAATCAAATTATCGAAAGTTAATTAAACGAAGTATAAATTTTGTAAACAATTTTTAACATTAATTAAAGTACTTTAAATACATTTTGCATTCAATGATCTTGTAAACATTTAAAGTGATCGACAAAATAAAACCGCGGACTATTTTGAAATGGCGCTCTCACTCTAGGAGAAACTCGAATAATATTTTTAGAGTTATTTCGTGTGATACATTTAATTGGATAAATTTTTTTTGTCTATATTTCGGTTAAAACTCGTTTTATAGCTGCAATGATGAAGGAAGGGAGAAAAAATTAACAGCTAGCAATTTGAAATGTTTTTTGAGAATTCAATGCATTAAACGTACTATTTTGAAGAAACAAAGCTACTATTTAAAATTTATTTTAATTTATTTTTAAATTATTTGGTCAAAAAAATGTTAAAATTAATGTGAATAATGTATATTTTTGAATCAAAAACATATTTAAAAAAATTTATTTCGTAAAATTGTAAATCATAGATAAAGTTAACCAATGTTATAAAATCCTTTATATGTGATAATTTTGAATGTAGGAAAATTTGGCAAATTTGGTGTGATATTGCAGAATGCGCATGTAATGAAAGAGATTTTTGTCCTGCATGGATTTATGTTTAATTTATAAGTTATGGTGTCCCTTGTTTCGATTATTTTATGTAGCGATTCTTTTCCTTTTATCGCGCTTCCCAAAATTTGCGCCAAGGCCATGATTTTCTTCCTGTAAGCACCCAGACAATACACATACGTCTATATGACGTCTAATCAACGTCATCCATGGATAACAGGTTCATCCATAAGCCATCCAAAAACGTACCGATAACGTCTTATGGACGTTTTCTAGAGCCAACATGTGTGCTCTTTTTGAGATCTATAAAACGTCTATGGTCATCCACGATATCCATAATTTGGATAACGTGGATATATACTAGACAGCCATAAATATCTCATTCGCATCTATCGCACGTCTATAACACCTCTAAATTATAATCAATTTTATCTCTAACGGACGTCTATAATATCCACAATATATATTTCTAGCACCTGATAGATGTAAACCAAACGTCTGTGATATATACAATATTTACTTCTAAATATGCAAAATCTAAAACTAAAGAAAATAAGAATCGATTCTGAAGTATTCAATTATTTTCTTTACATTTGGATTTTATTTATTTAGTAGTTAATATTGCACATTCATCTTGTATTTGGTTTTATTTCACAACTTTTATTCTTATATTTATTTTAGCATATCAGTCAGGCTTATTTCTTTTTAACTAAAATCAAATAAGACATAACTACAAAATTAGTTTTAATATTCTTCTTATTGAGAAACTGCAGACTTGTGCTATAATTTGTAAATAATAAATATTGTAGGCACACTAAGATAACTTAATTTTTATTTTTAAATATGCATGAATTTGCAATTAAAAATAACTTTTCTAAATGTTTTCGAAAAACTAAAATTAAATATAAAACTGCTTAAATACTAATTTAATAATTGTTAGTGACACTCATACTTGACTATTTACTTTAATCATTTATTTAATTTATTATATAATATGCATTATTAATTTATAAAGTCCTTTAAATTTACTTCAGCTTAGACTATGAAATTTACCAATACATTTAAGCATTAATTGATAAAAACATGTATTTATAAAATATGAAAGTGTTAGTCTTTGCATTGAAAAATCTTAAGTAGGAACAGAAGTTTATTGATTGTTTATCAATTTATTATTATTGATTATTTATCACATATTTTACATTGCACATTATTAACATTGTATTAATTCTTGTTCATGGCCTGTCATATCCAGTCCTTCACAACATTCTCAATATAGCTATCCAGCTCATCCTCCAAAGCAATTTCTTCTCACAGCAACCTACAAAAAGGGAATAAAGTATTTAAAATTGCATTGATTTAGAAAAAGAATTATTTTGAATTCAAATTATCTAACATTTCTTGAAAGCATATTTTTTATATCTGTAAAACTTAATTATGCAAGTTGGTGATTACTAAAAATTACACGAAATCAAAATAACAAGTATGATTTCTGACAAAAGCTGTATTCCTGAGATTTTCAGTACTTAGGAAAATAAGAAATGGCCTTTTTAGGAAAAAAAAATATTACTGTTTTTATTACAAATACTGAACCTCTGCACTCTGAAATGATTCTTTAATATATATATATTTTATGGAAGATATTTCTTATTCCGAACCTCAAATTAAATTGTCCAATAGAATGCAGCAAAGCTAATAAGATTTTGAAGCTAGCAGCAAATACTCATGTGAGCTTTTATAAGCTCTCAGAAAAAAGCCATTGAACTCAAGGCAAAACTTGAAATAAAACCGATTCTGCGATCTGTAATTTTCAGTTTTTTTTTTTAAATGAATTTTAGGTAAAGAGTTGCGTCCAGCGGGTAGGCAGTGTTCTCAAGCAGTTGCGAAATGACCCAATACGTTGTGCCCATGCGTTGTTTTTCTCTATGAACTTTATGGTTATTTCCGGTTAAACACACAATTACAAGTAACAGCTCAAGCATTGCGTCGTATTTTCTAACTATGGTCAGATGACAAGATTGATTTACGATCGGATGACGTTTATTGCATAACAGGCTATCAGTGACAGTTGCAAATTCATTTCGAAGCATTTCTATTTGGTTTGCACGATGGATGGTAACATCGCACTAGAGCTGCACATTTGACTACTTGCAACAGTTTAACACTTATCCCAAAGGAAAGAACAGGGAGCAATGCTTCGTATTTTTAAACCATGGTCAGATGACGAGGACATCATCTGAGTTGTCACCTGACACAACTTTAATAGGCGTCAGTACATTGGATCCCGATTACGTTACTAGGCACATTGCTTTAAAAAAAAACGATCATTCGTTTGAGGCACCGGCACATTACTTTTGGCACCGGGCAATGTCAAACACAGTTCTAGAAATGCAATCAATATCCTCTATCACACCCTTTTGGTTGCATTAATTTACCCAAAAACTAGTATACAAAAGAATTTCAGACAAGCTCAACCTACTGTTTTCAGACCATATACCCTTCCTCATACTTGCATTCATATTACTAACATCTTTCAAACTATCAACATACATCTCATAAAAAAAAAATCTTTCAACCAAACCACATTTGCTAGCAGCCTACCAACAGCAATAAAGGGTACTTACATATAACAACATTTATATGTTGCTGTGTACTAGAAAAATGCGAGTGTGTACTTTAAAGCAATTCTATTCGAAAAGAATAACTCTGAATGTCAATTTATTATATAACTATATATTCTGTTATACCCTTTAAAAAAGAATAAAAATCTTACGAAAAATACAAGTGCATACTTTAAAAAAACTATTTGAAAAAGAATAATTCTTATTTTCAATTTACGATGTATGTGTAATATCATGCAACTCTTTAAACTAATCATGGAAATTCCTATCATTTCATATTTGTTATCAATTGTCCCAGTCTCGCATTGAGAAGTGAATCGCCCAAAAAAGTCGTCAAGAAGTACCCGCTATCAATTAGAAATCCCAACCTAATTTTAAAACAATTGCACAACTATAAATAAAGAAGAAAAAATTGACTAACTTAGTTTGTGAAATATATAATTTAAAGGAAACAAACTCCGCTACTGCATTTTGAAAATTACGGCTTTTGGATTAGAAAAAAAAATCAGGTTAAATATTTACAGCAATGTTTGCTGTGAGAAGCAATAATCTTTGCGTCAATTTTACAGTAACTTGCGGCATTGCTGGAGCTTATTTCAAGCCTTGAAATGTAGTATACAATAGATGATACGCGATTGACTTAATCTACAGAAAAATAATCCATGAATCTTACTTATAAATCTCAAACACACAAAACACATCTCATGATGCATATATTATTTTGTATAACTCATTTAATGAATTAACAAAAAGAAAGAATGGCTTAAAATTATATACGAATATGTGATATATATTTTCATATTAATACAAAAAAAGTTTAAAATTATTCATTTCACAACTCATGTATGTTGTATCACAGTCTAGAATCTTCAGATATTCCTGCTTATCACCCAATATTGAGAGATACTTAATTTTACAAGAATTTAAAAACCTAATAGTTTGGGGAAAATTTTAAAATAAATATTTGCTACAAAAGAATTTTTTACTAAATAATTAATTAATCTGTCATTAAGTGAAAAATTCTTTATAATTTTAAAACTCACGGGAACATTAGAAGTACAGGGATTAAGTAATTTATTTAACGATATTTTGTTGCCGATAAATTCAAGAACCAGAAAAATCAATTACCCATCGGACACTCAAAATATTCAATTGAGCGTGCAAAAATTAATTTTTCTAAAAATAGTAATAAAATGTCCCAAAAACGTAAGGAAATATTCATTTTTATTTAATTTTTAAAAAACTTTCATTCTTAGTTCAAGATCGTAAATCTTGTGATATGCATACTTAAAAGTATAACATTTACCCCTTTCCATATTTAAGTGTTTCCCCCATTTGTAAAATACATAGGCTCTCAATAAATACATCAGGAAACATTATAATTAAACGTTTCTACTACTACTAATAATAATAAACATAAATATAGTTGTTATGTGCTACCGGTTTCTTTAGTATTGTGTCAAAAGGAAAACTGACATTTTAAATTATGTGAGGTACCAAAATCCATTATATAAAAAAATCTTACTGTATAGCAACTTATTATCCTTTTACTTCTGCTCGCATCAGCTCATGTGTCATTTTCAGGCGTATCAATCAACAGCTGCAACATCTGGGGTGCAAATTCACCCTCTGGTAACAAGATTTGCAGGATTTCACTCTGGTTCCATCGTCGTTGAGGATCTAAAACATTAAAAGGGCATTAAGAATAAAACAAAAAAATACCTTTTAACTGAATATCATTCTACCTAAAAATAATCTACTGTTATTTTCTATCACGAAAAGTAGTGCTTACTATTTACATAACAATTTAGTGTATTGTGTCAATAGTCTTATTTATCCACTTATACTGGCAAAAGAAAGCTAGCTTATATTTCTTTTTGATTAGTAGTAAAAATCAATATTAATATATACGTTTCAAAATCTTTTTAATTTAATATTTTTCATACTAAACTACATAAGCGATTAGTGTAATATCTTATCATAAGATAAGTGCATTGTTAACGTGTTTGTTTGTTTACGTATTTCAATATTGCATTGCTATTCAAAATTGTTTATGACAAATCATTTTAAACACTATTTAATTCAACAAATATTGATAAAACTTAATTGAATATCAATGTAGATATTCAATTAAGGTATATGTAGATTAAAATTTGTGTAACTAGTTCCATTCCCAAGATATTTACCAATGTAACGTCTATTATAAGTATCCATTAGCAAGGTAAACACTTTGATTTCAGTAGTAAATAATAAAGATTTTCCGTTCATGTATGGCTGTGGAAAATGGGGGGGGGGGGGAGAGACTCACATGATTTCGGCTGCACTAACATTTTCGACCACGTAAGTATTGTCATACGCAGTAACATAAACAATTTTAAGCACACGCACGTATCGTGTGATAACGTCACATGCTCTTAACGTCGATTTATGGCTCCGGGCAATTGTGATCTACGGATTTCGACTAAACAGGATAGCAGTTGGTACTCCGTTCGAGAAGTCAATTATGGTGCTTATAGGCAAACCTTGGAGCAGTCGATTATGACACCTCGCACTCAAATGCTTTGGTATGTAAAGGACAATATGTGTCAAACTACTGGTTCACACACGCTAGAGTAATTAGTATAATTTCTTACTTAAGTTCAGTTGTAGCTTAAATTATATTTTTTTGGGAAAGAACCTATAATACAACATAAATTCATGCAGGACAGAAAATCTCTTTTCCTACATGTGCGTTAGGCAATATATGGACAACCCCTCGCACCATCCGGACAAATTTACCTCCTCCCGGTAATTTTGGAAGCTTTTGGGGTGCTTCCCAATATAAGTTTTTATTTAACACTTATTATTCAATATCAAAACATCATTATACGTTAAAAAGAAATTTACAAAACATTTTCTATTTTGTAAAACTATCAATTAAAAAAAGGGAAAATTGTATTGCACTAGAAGGACATTTTTTTAACTGATTGATATGGCATAGAATTTTATACATAGTTTTATAATGCAAGAGGTATTGAAAATAAATAACAAAACTATTTTCTTTCTTTTGCCTATGCACATTCGGAAAATATTTTTAGGCACCAGGAAATATTTTCAACTACAGGCCTGCCTTGAGGTTAAACGATGTTGCGGTCCTTTTTGAATATTTTAAAACAATTTAGCACCCTCCCAAAAATTGCGCAAATACCTTTATTTGAAACTTATAATTTTGAGCCCCCCCAATAATTTTGATAACTTTACGCCTATGCACTCTTGTCTACTTTACATCAAATTCAATTAGATTAACTTTATGAGTATAAACTTAAGAAGAATATAGATGTAAGCTAGACATATTTATCCTAAGAATTGAGAAATGCTGCTGGGATTTTCAATTTATTATTACTTGGCAAAAATGTGTATTTAGTCACCAGCCAAAAATAGTTTTTGCGTCATATTTTAAGAATAATCTCTCACTTAATACTCATTTTTTTTTATTTCAACAAACCTTGTTAAAATTGACGGTTAAATGACAAATGATTATTTTTTAAAAATCAAAATTATATTTAAAAATGAGCATCATCATTTATTTTTTAAACTTTTTCCCTATATAATTCCATAAGTTTTGTTAAAAATTTATTATTGAAAAGTACTCGACATTGTTGTCTGTGTCCCTAAGGTATATCTTTTAAAACACTTGGTGCTAGCAATTTTAATTGAATAATTCACAAAATAATCATTGTTTTATATTGATTATTTCGTATTCTTTGTAGGAATTGGATATGGTTTCATGAACACCTTAATGCCCGGAATTCTTAACGCATATTTTCTTAATTTGCGAGCAACTGCAAATGGTATAGCCAACTCCGGTTCTTGCATTGGATCGATAATTTTGCCAGTGGTGTTTGAACACTTCATATCGAACTATGGACTGTCTGGTTGCTTTCTTCTGACCGGTGGGATAGTTCTTCACATAGCTATCGCCGCTACTCTCATGCGTGCCCCTCCATGGCTGAAGAAAACTGATTTCCATTTATCGAGTAATCATCCACTGCAGAATCACGTTGAAAGAACCAATTGCAGGGAGGTTTCTGTTGCGAACTCAAATCAGAAAAACCAAGATGTATCAGTTATTTCGAATTGTCGTGGTTTACCTCCAGCGTATGGGCGACCTTCGGAACACAATGGACACAATGGAATGAATTCTGGAGAAATCGTTGATGCCGTGGAACACAAAAGTCGCCAGTTTCATAACACTTCAGAAAAGGATGTCAAATTAAAAGAAAACACTCCCCCAGAAGCGACTCTGGATGTATTCGCAAATAGCCACCCTATCACAGTGCCACATGATCAACTTGAACCAGGTTCTCCTCTTCATGACAATCACCATCTTTCAACTTATAATAATCTACTGCCAAAAAATTCCTCTCTAAGGTCTCAACAAGTACTCCAAAGATCGCAATCCCCTTTCATTTATGAATCCGAATTGGACCTCGAAGCTCAAGGCTCATTTTGCAACAGTTGTCCACTGAAATGCAAAACGCCAAGCTCTCTCTCAGACATCTCACAATCTTTCGCCACCGTCCTAACTTGCCCAATGTTCTACATAACAGCAGTCACCAACGTGAGCTTCTATTTCCTGTACCACATGTACGTGGTCATCATAGTAGACTACGCACTGGACACCGATGTCCCGGAGGACAGGACCAAATACATTCTTTTCGCGTTCTCTGTCGCCGATCTGGTCGGACGACTGTGCCTCGGATGGGTGACTGACCGTCGTCTCGTCACTCGTCCTCGCTTCGTCATGGTATGCATGGCCATGATCGGCGTCGTCTTCGGCATGTTTCCGTTCGCGAAAGACTTCTGGTCGCTGGTGGCTGTCAGCTGCTGTTATGGGCTCCTGCTGGGTTGCACCATGGTGGTGTTTCCCATTCTGCTGGTGGATTTCTTGGGAATCGAACTTCATGCTGTGTCCTATGGATGTATGTGTTTTATGAATGGGCTGGCTTCGTTTGGAAGACCGTTTTTGATTGGTGAGTATTTTGATGGCCTTTACGTCTCAATATCCCCCGAACGTTTACACTAGAGAAGATTTTTTTTATCGAGAAGCATTATATGACTTTTGTTCCTCCAAAGTTCCAGCAACTGGATAGTTGTTTTCACGATATGATTAATTTCTAACAACTGTCTAAAAGTAAAATACTCTCATGTGTAAACGAGCCTTTAGATGGCTACGAACCACCAAATTAAAAGTTAAATATGCTTGAACCACCATTTTCTAAAAGTAATTAACACAATTTACGAGTTAAATATGATTTTGACACCAAACGTAATGCAAGGATCCACCAGAACTCGCGTCAAAATGAGTGACCTGAGAACTCGCGCGTGAGAATTTTTCTCACACCACTTATTTCCCCCCAAAAAATTTTAGTAAATGAAATATTTTAAACTATACTTTTTTTCTTCTTGGTGTAGTATTTTGCTCACGGCGCGAGTCCTGGAGGATTAAATATCGTATTCTTGCAAATACAATACGATTATATCGACAGGCCGACTAATCACTGAACTCTAATTGTAAATTCTGGAAGGCTCATATCGGTTTCCCACTATGGACGCGGATGACGCCAATTGAAAGCAGCCATACGATATTTAATTAAATTACGAATATTAATAATAATTTTTAAAAGTGATTTCATGGTGTTTTTTAATGCCATAGAGGAGTTGCAATATTAAATGTATGTAGATATTATATTTTCTTAATACATAAATAATTGTTATATAGTGTTTACTCTTGCTTTTTATCTACTTCGACTTTAACTTCTGGATGACTTTTGATTTTAATAACAAATTACGTTTAAAATTGGTTTAAAATTAAAAAAAAATCAAGCAAAACCAGCACATGTCGGCATGATAAATATAAGAAATCTGTAGCGATTAAAATGGAATACAGTTTCAATCCTTCAATTGGCTTCATGTCAGCAAAATGTCTTGCAACCAACCATAAAAGTACTTTTTCTATAAACTTTCAAGTACTTTTTATACTAATGCAAAAAAGTATATGAAAGTTGAAAAATAGGGTTCAAATGCGTATTTCGCTTAAACTCCAGTAGCCGACTCTGTGACGTTCATCTAATCATACCAAAAAGCAAATATAATAAATTTGGTTGGATAATTGTAATAGATTTGTACAATCGGCTATTGGTGGCTTTTCGGGATTGAAGGAAAGATGCGGGAACGCCTTTGTACATTTGAGCTATGTATCAGATGACGAGGACAACGCCTGAGCTGGCACCCCACGCGACTTCAATAGGCGTGAGGATATTGGATTACGTGCAATAGTCTTCTGTATATGAGGGATTTTTTTTGGTGTTTGAAAAGAGCGATTCTGATAACCCTCCTATTACTAGAACGTTACACACTTGTTGGGGAACGAACCCGCGTTAACAAATACAGATTCCGAAGCCTTCACCATTCGGCCACCACTGGACCCAACATATTTTAAGAACTGTTTCAAAGATTAAACACACACCGAGATATAATAGAATACAGAATATTACACTTTTAAGCTAAACGTATACTTTATGAGATGTTTATTTCATATTCATATGCTTATTTTCCATAGGCTATTTTCGCGACAGCTTGGGATCGTACTCCAGCATGTTCTACGTCCTCGGTATTCTCTCTGTCCTTGCCTCCGCCCTGTGGCCCTTGGAGAAGATCTTCAACAAGAAAAAAACCCTCATGTAACCCTTGAATGTATTTTATAAGATTAAATATTTTTTGCTAATTGTTTTGCCTTGTGAAAAAGTGATTAGTTCAATTGGCGATATTTATATCACCCAGCTTAGGCTGGTTGGTTCAGTCAACATCTCTCCAGAGCTGCAGAAGGGGTTATTGGCACTTTTAAAGACGAGCTTCCCTAAGGAAAGGGTGGCCTCCGTGGCCCAGTGGATAAAGGCGTCAGCTGGGAATCAGAGTATTCCTAGTTCGATCCTGTGTGACAGACTTGACTAAGAAAAGTAAAAAAAGTAGTGATTTTGTGATCGGAGGTTTGCCAGCTTCGCTCCAAAATACTAGGAATGTCGTCCAGAACATCCACAAAAACTAACAGCGTGTGTACGGGACTGGTGCACGATAAATCTGATTGGGGTCGAAAGTCCCGACGTCTATTGAAGGCGTTGGGTGCCAGCTCAGGTGTTGTCCTTGTCATCTGACCATGTTTCAAAAATACGAGGCATTGTTCCCTGGTCTTTCCTCGAGATAGGCCCCGAACCGTCTCCAATAGCCCACTTTGCAGCTCAAGTGCGACGTTAATTAACCAAAACCTTATCTGCTGGACCACGAAGGTAGTTTAGTCTTCTTTTAATTTCATAGCAAATCTGGGGACCCTCCGATCACGAGATCATTACAGCTTAACTTGTGTTATGTACTTGTATCCATTAACTTTAATTAAAGCAACTAATCTAACAATTTTTGAGGAACCCCAAAAAATTATATAAATATTTATATATATATATATTTTAAATAAATCCGTTCTAAAGTTCTCCAAAAACGAAAAAAAATCGAACTTATTTTAGGAGGATTCCCCGCTTATCGGACGTTAAAAACAGTCTTGTTTCGCCAGCCACGACGCGTGTTGGAAAATTCCAAACGAACTGCCGTTGCAATGAATGAGCGGCGATGTGTTAGAACGATACGCCGCTGCTTTTCCTTGAGAGCAGCGCAGACGGCGAGTGCTACGTCAGTTCCTGTTCCGAAAGACACATACGTGAAATACACGCTCATTTATTGATAAACATTCTCTCCTAAAAATGAACCGACAGAACTGCTGAATGGTAAGTGCGTTTTCTTTACGAATATTTTGTATGCATATTTGTCAATTAAAATAAAACGTTTGAAGACATTCTAAGAAGACAAAAAATTTACTTTCAGATCTCTATTTTGAATCTTAATCCAATTGTGTTATTTCACAAACAAATCGTATTGTCTGAAGGCTTTTATATTTGTTCTATATTCAATAGAATACACATGCATATAATAACCGGTATTTAACTCCAGGCATTTATTGTATATGCTCATAACATAAACCAATGTCGATATAGTAAACAATGCATTTTGTGCCTTATGTCCATGTTGTTGGTTATATAAACGCCGTAGTAGATTTACGCAATGATCTATTGGCTACTTATTTTCATGAGGCTTTTGTAATTTAAAATTCACACTCATTGCATATTTTACCACGTACGAGTGTTTTCGTTTTGCCAAAGTTTGAAAAAACTGCCTGCTGAAAGAAAGTCATGAACTGTTTCAGAATGTAACTGGGGTTCACATTAAGTGTGTTATGATCCAAATGTGAGCACTTGAATCCAATGTGGAAATTTCGAGAGGGAGATGCAAGTTCAAATGTTGTCCTCGTTATCTGGCCATAGTGAATTACGGGGCAGTGTTCCCGGGTCTTTCCTTCGGGATAGATACCGAACAGCCGTACTTGCTCTTTGTATAGTTCTAGTGCGACGTGGAGTGTTGGTCGGTTGAGTTAACATCGCACTAGCACTTCACAGTGGGCTATTGACGACGGTTTGGATTATATCTCAAAGATACGAGAACACTGCCTCGTATTTTTTAACTATGGTCAGATGGCGAGGGCAGTACCAGAGCAGGCACCCGACGCAACCTCAATAGGGATCAAGGCATTGGGCCACGATCATATTTAACGTGCACCAGTCCCGTACACACGCCGGTGTGGAATTGTGGACATTTTTTGCATTATTTTGTATAATTTAGGAGCAAATCCGGCAATCCTCCGATCACAAGATTGCTAGAGCTTAACTTTGTCAAGTCCACGTCGTATTCGAATTCGCAATTGATTGCTAATAGAACCTATTCCACAGAGACACACCAATGTTCGTTAATTTAACCAACCCACAGATCAGCAGCGCATTCACGTTACATTTTGAATGATTAAGAACGACAGGAGAGTACAGAGGTTTGATTTAAAGGAGGGGGTATGCGTTATTCTTCCCGTTGCGTCTCTCGCCTGTCGCTTATCAAGTGAGCCAATGAAGAATGCCTTTCTGTGGAATGATTCAGCCGCCAATTAGGAAACTTCACTTGCTCAATCCCGCCGTTCCGTCTGTTCTTCTATCGCTGCTCTGCCCAAGCTTTGTTAGCTTCACCTGCTGCCTTGAAGTTATTCTGAGGAAAATGTGAGCCATCCAGATTAATCGTCCTCGTATTCGTAAATGGAAATCCCATTATACGCAACATTGGGACGCAATCGGTACAACCGGAAAGAGATCCCAGCAGAAAAAAATAATAATTAAGGATGGTAAATAAAGGTTGTTGAAACATTTAAAAAAAAAACTGAATAATTTTCCTGCGTAAATTGTTTTAAAATTCTGCATTTTCCCTACAATAATTTCACTACCAAAAAATTACATGTTTTTGAAGGATATTGAAAAACCTGCAGTTGTCCTGCATAAAAATTTCACAATTGAAGGGGTGTGTGGAAGAATCAGACAGCTCCATTTTTTTTTTGATTTACATCTTTCACTTATTCCTATTACAAATCAAATCCCCTAAAGAACCAGGCATCACTAAGCAATGTCTATAGGTATATAAAGAAAACTGAACTGTATATTATACGATGCGAAAAACGTCGACCTTCCTAAACAATTTTTAGAGATGGAGCTGCCTGGTTCTTCCACCCACCCTTCAGTTTTGATGAGGTTTGTTTTTATTCTGTGTATATTTGTTTTTGTGATATAAGTATTTCATTCAATATATAGTTATTAAAATATATGTATTTTATAGTATATGTAGTTTTATTGAGGTGTCTGGACGGGCCTTGGGGCTCATTGACAACGTTGTGTCTAATAATATTAAAAATAATAATAATTTTATACTAACACTGATTGCTGGGATGAGAAGACTACTTATTTAAAGTGAGTGGTATAGCACGGACATTCGATATTAGAAAACTCATTGGCACATTGACTGTCGCTCGAATTAAATACAACTCGCAGTGCATTGGCCTCGCCGCATGAGTTGTATATTAACTCCTCTCTGCAGATTTGGTTTTGAAGCATCAAAAAGTAGTGTGGCCCCTTAGCCATTTTACTCGTTTTTGATGTGGCAGTTAACGTGTTTATAAATTAAAGCAAATCAATTTTGGTAAGTTTGTTAATATGTATATATTGAATCTCTTAAGTGTTCATTTAATACATATTTTTTATAAGCCTTAAGTTTGAAACAACATATTTCGTTAGTTTATACGTTTTCCTATAAGGGGGTGGGGCAATTTTAGTATTCTGAGACAAGAGTTCGAGTAATTTACCAAGTATATTAAAACTATATTCGGTCGGTTAGGGATCTACTATTCACGTTGCATCCATGGAGGTAGTCGAAATAGTATTTCTTGGTGTAGCAAAGATGGCGCCGCGGTTACAGCGAATGCTTCAAACCATTCGTCCAATGCTCTCTCCTGTTACTCTTACCTCCATGGTTGCTCATGGTAAAACATTGCACTGATTTATACTATGCGCCGTTTGTAAAGATTATTCGAACTCTTGTCTCAGAATACTAAAATCGTAAAAAGAATCGATGCGTAAAAGGTACCAAGCCGCTGGATTAAGACACTCATCTCTAACAGTAAATTCTGGATTGGGCAAGGCAGTTTGTTCACTTGAAGCCAATTGAAGATTAAAAAACTCTACCCCCACACTACCTTTTCTGCCTCTATATTTCTTGTATTGTTCATACTAAAATATGCCGAATTGTAGTGCTTTTGACTATTTTTTATTTTAATTTTTCATTAAAATACATTTTGAATGTCCATTCTTTGAAATCCATTTCAACCAATCAGTTGGTAAGGCGTTCAGCTACTAATCAGAGGATTGGTGGTTCGAAACCGTGAAATGGACTTGACATAGAAAAGTAAAAAAGTAGTGATCTTGCGATCGGAGGGTTGCCAGCTTCGCTACAAAAATACTAGAAAGTCGTCCGGAGTATCCAACAAATTATACTGGCGTGTATACGGGACTGGTGCACGATAAATCTGATCGGGGTCCAAAGTCCCGACGTCTATTGAAGGCGTTGGGTGCCAGTTCAGGTGTTTCCTCGTCATCTGACCATGGTTCTAAAATAACGAGGTGCATGTATGAATGTGTGTGTGTGAATGTGTATGTGTTCCCGGGTCTTTCCTTCGAGATTGACCCCGAACCGTCGCCAATAGCCCACTGTGCAGCTCTAGTGCGACGTAAATTAACAAAAACCAAAAACCATTTCAACCAATAATAAGTGGATAAACATCAATAGAAAAACTATATTTTTGGCGATATACAAATCGATTCTATACGTAGAAAATAAAATATCTAAACCTATTTAACATTTCTGTAACGTTTTGAGAAAGAAAAATCCATAAAATAACTTTTTGAAAATTAGTTGGGGTAGAGTATGGCTTCAACCGCATTCATAGAAGGAACTGGGTATGAGCGTTCCAGAAGTTACAGTTCGAGTTCAGTTGTTTAAGATCTCCATTTGATTTTTGAATGTATCATATCGGAGTAAATTAAATAAACCTTCCCAAATGTTCCCCTTTCATCGCGAGAAGTGACCATCCACTGATAGGACGTATCCAATAAAGCAAGATGACGCCGGACGACTATTTATTGTAAACAAGCGAACTTGAGTTGAGACGGTATCTCACCCTGATTGGCGTCGTTTTTATTGCACGTGGCCTGCAGGTTATGCAACTCGAATTTATCTGCATTTTTTTTTACTCCATCAACCTTGAACCACCACCACAACAACAAAAATGCGTACAAGTACGTGATTTTTAATTGCAAGAGATCGGTGCCGTTTCAATCTTCCTGAACTAGCGTGACTTTCCAAAATGTATTTTATTTGTTATTGATTTTAGCTTTTTATTGATTTTGTGGATTGATTTGTAAACCACTAACTGAAATATCCGTTCTACGTACGGGGAAAAAATAACACACAATTACAGATACAAATGTAATATTTATAAATGCTAATACATAATATATTCAATATACAAATTCAATACAGATCAAATATACTCTTTATAATTCTCATACGCGGTGATTGAAAAACGCCGTTTTTCTGTACGCGGAATGGCAACAGTTAGATTGTTTACAAAATTCTGTTCGCTCGCATTTTTATTTTGCCATTATGTAATCCATTTTGACGATTAATCCCTTCAATTCATTGGTAAATAATTATTTTCATGATGCAAGCTTAAATTAGAAAGAATATAAGCCTTATTAAATTAAAAAATATAAGTTTCGAAAAACGCTTTTCCAAACTTAAAGCGAAAAATTAAGGTGGCGCCATCTGTTGACAATTTTGAAAACTAGATTTCTATGAGCTTCATTTTTATGACGTATTAACTCAGTAATTACACACTTTTGGTAGGCAAGATTATGGTAAGCTTAACGTCAATTATGGCCAACACAAACTACCAATAATGTTAGAAATTTAACTAAAACGCAGGAAAGGTGTGAAAATAACGCAGAGCATATTTTAAGGAATTTTAACTGGTGGGGCAAATTAAATTCTGCAGAAAGCAGAACCCCAAATGTTAATGAAAACTTTGTACTTAAAATAGCAAATTTTTAACTAATTTAATAAACTTAGTTTAAAATTATATATTTTATAAAAAAGTTAATTAAAAAGAAATTATCGAATTCATGAAATTTTCTAACGATACATAAAAGTATGCTTTATTTGTTTTCATAATGCACATTTTTTTTTTAAATATTCTTTTTTTAAAAAACCTAATGTTTTGTATTTTAAAATATATATTTCCTACATTTCCGCCATTTTACTTCACACATTTGTAAATTTTAAATCTATATTATATATACATCTAAAAGCGTATACTTAAGTAAATTTTAGACTAGTACCCGAGCATATTACAAACAAAATGTGCATTAATAAGTAGCATTTACTTTATAAGATGAACAATAATATTCTATTTTTTGTTTGTATTCGAAAAATATTTCATTTTACAGCACAAAAATGTAGATAAATAAGTAGTTTTAAATTTTTTAAATACATACTTTCTTAAAACTTGTTATCATTTCTGAAAAATGTTTTTTATAATCTCTGCTCTTGTAAATTGCTGCTCCGACAACTTTTTTCGCCGTTCCTTCAGCTGCAGAAATTTTAGTACTGAAGGGCGGTGATGGAAAAATGCTGTTCCTTTTCCACTTAAGACTATTATGAGTCTCTTATTATTTGTTTCGAGATTATCTGACTGCCTATGATCTGACATCAACATGTTGTAGCAGGAAATTACCCTTACCACTTGCATGGAATGTGGTGCGACCAAGAGTCAAACTCCCCTTCCCTTAAAGACCACATTTTTTGAAAATATTAAATAATTCTTTTTCAAGAGTAAAACAAATAAATTATTCTGGTGGGGAAATAGAAGTTTATTGTGAATCGGAGTTATTTGAGATTTATAATAGTATTATTAAAAAGAAAAGTATTGGAAGCATTGCCGTTTTCACCGAAGCATGCATATCTAAAATAAAAATCTAAGATAAGTAGTTGAATAAAAAAACTAGTATTAAATGGCATTTACAAAAGTTTTGACTATTTTTTTTTGCATCGGTTTAAAGTATTTTTTTTAAATCAAAATTTCAGACACTTTTTTATTTCTACCAACCTTCATTAAAGTTACTCATATAACCTACGCATAAACGTAAGCTTGTATTGGGCCCACGGGCTCGAGGCTTATAACTTATGACTGCAGTCCTAGGCCCCCGATCTATACCGAAGGTTAACAGGTATTGGCCCAAGACTGCTGCGTAGTCTGATTTGGGACAATTATTAACATACATAAAAAAAAATTTAGTTCTTCTCCTTGGTTAAACAATGAATTACTTGCACAGTAAACCCTCACCACAGCGACTCCTCACGGGACCAGCACTAAATGGTCTTAAAATTTAAGTCTATACACCTCCCCCCCCCCCCCCCCCCCCCTCTAAAAAAAAAATTGAAAACTTTACGCCTCTGAACCTACGAAATAAATATCCAATGAAAGATTTAGTCGCGAGACTAAGACTTACTGTTCCAGAATTTAAATGTATTACCGAATGGCTTTTTATGTAAGATAGTTGGCATTAACCTGGCATATTACATTGTTAAAAAGTAATATATCCAATTTTTTTTTTACTTTTTGATTAATTTATATTGGTATCAATATATCGAGAATATTTAAAAATAAAACATTTTCATAACAATTTTAATAAAAAAATATTTAGTCTCTTTTCGATCATACGTAAGTAACGAAGAAAAAAAAAGATATTTTTCAATTAAATTATTTTAACCTTATTCTTGCTGTCGTTTCACTCTAGACATTTAGTACAATAACTTAAATATGCTAATTTTGGTTACCTTAGAATTATACATCCATGATATATTTTGTTCATATAAAACTACCAATCAAAATTTAAAAAAGAAAAAAAAACATATTCATAAGAATAATCTTCTATAATCTTTTGAAAGACTGGCTATAATTTCATATAGTGTATGCATTTTATTAAAAATTAGAGCTACCCCTCCCCAATAATTTTGAAAAATTTAGGCTTCTATTTATATGTATTAAAATTTGTAAATAATGATCCCTTCAAAATGTTATTAACATCGGGAAATACATTTCCCCCCAAAAGTATAAATTAGAAATCTCTTTTAACTATACAAATAACATTTAGTTAAACTACACACCGTAAAAGAAATCTACATAAAAAATAAATGTAATTTACTTACTTTTTGTAGTTGTTAAATGCAGGTAAAAATATCTTTTAAAATTGAAGTGAAAAATCGGCCTAAGGAATGATACTGGAACGTCTTGTTTCTGACAACATTTCAAGAGAACCATACCAAAATGCATTGGAACACTTTCCACCCCTTATATGACACACCCCCAGGCCATATATTTCTGACCTAATACCTATTCAAATAGATGCCAAGAGTTTTCCCGACTATAAAAAAACAGCTGGTGCCCACTTTAGAGATCCTGCGTATAGATAAGAAAGGCAATAAAACGGTCTTGAACAGTAGGCAATCCAAAATATATTGTCAACGGCTCGACCACAAAGGATTTTTGTGGATGGGAACTAGTTAGACCGGGGAGGGGTGTGAAAGCTTTTTTCCCTCGTTAGGAGATTGAGTGTCGAAATCGGACCTTTTCACGGGAATGGGTCCCCCCGTCCCTCTGTCTAACATCATTCTTTCCTATGCCACAGATTCAAGTTTATGTTTTTACTGGGGAAAATTGATTAAACAAAACAAAATTCCGGTGGGGCAAATTTGCATGACTGGTGGGGCATTTCTACACACTGGTGGGGAAAAATCCCCACCAACTCTATGTTAAAATAGGCCCTGAAATAACGTGGAAAATAATAAATAATTGTAAGCTTGCCAGTGGTACCATTGTTTTCATTTGTAGTTAAAAAGAAATTAGTTTAAATGATTTTATATGGATTTACATGGTGAAAAAATGTATTGATGGCAAGATGAATATTAATTTAAATTTACAATTTCAACTTTAAAAGTTTTTAGTAATATAATTAAAAAAGTATTGTTACTAGGAAACATTGTTATTTTGTCCTACCTTTTAGCGAGCGAAGCAAACCTATGAGGGTTGGCGGAGCGTCAGCGGAGCAGGGGGCGGAGCCTCCTAGTATAATTATATTGACGGGTGAGGGATATTTTAACCCCGTGATCAGAACGCGTACTTCAGCTAGAAGAACACATGTAGCTTACTTTTCCTTCTAGAGAACAACTCTGCCAAATTTCATATTCCCGGGTAAATGGGAAATATTGAATGGTAAATAAATTTTGTTTTAATCCCATGCACAAAAAGGGTATTTCATCTAGAAGTACACAAATAGGTTACTCTTCCTATTTAGGGTATAAGGAATAACTCTGCTAAGTTTCACCTTCCTGGATATATGAGCAGAATGAGAATTAGTGATGAGTTAGTAATGAGGGCTTTCGTATTTATATAGAGATAAACTTTTATGTTTTATTATTGGTTTTAAGTAAAGTATTAATTTTTGGTTGTTTAAGTTCAGGCACGATAGACATCTTTTATTGTGCACATGAACATACTTTGTTGTGTTTTACGGGGACGCACGTTATTTAGTGTTTTTTATAGGAACGCGCTTTATTTAATGGTTGGGGTTTTTTTTACGCACAAAATCCATAAACACTGTAAGATAATGCTTGAAGTAATTAATTTTAATTTAATTTAACCTGGTAAATGTGCTACTAATTCAAATATCTTTAAATAATTTTAAGTATTCCATAGACAATGCTTTAACTTTATTTGATGTTAAACAGACAACTTCAAATAAACATCTACATTTCTAAACAAATAAGCAATTTCTGTTCGTCAAAATTTAAGAATTTCCACCGAGTCAAATTCAATGACTTTTTAATGATGGCCGCGACTAAGTACACACATTCAAAAATATTCAAGGAAATCATTTGTCTATTTTTATTTATTTTTAAAAATAATCTTTGTGTGGATTGTGTTGGATTGTGTTTTGGAATTGTGTTGGATTGAACCTTTGTTCTTGAAAATTGAACGATTCGACCAACTTGAAAATTTCAGCTTATGAATCCGTTATAATGCCAGCAGCATGTTCGTAGATCCTTGGTAAGCAGCGGTTATTGTTGTTGTATTTTACCTATATGTTTACTCAAGGACCTTATTTAAGCTTGACCAAAAATTATAGGGAAATGATTGAAAAAAATATTTTAATATTGAGATGAATGGTTTAATATTGTTGAAATTAATATTATAATATCATTGGAATTAATATTTTAATATTACTGAAATTACTGTCTTAACTCTCAAGTGGCGATGAGGTAAATGGTACATGCTACCGGTCCATGACACCGCACATCCCCACTTAAGGGTTAACCCTGCAGCGCTCGCGCTCATCGAATTGGTGGTGAGACGAATTGGAAAGATTCTTACTGGAATGACATCACTTATTATTAGGGACCGCCGCTTATTACGAATGAGAGGCTCGATTGATCGAATCGACCAGATGATTTCGCTCGTAGGGAGAAAAGGGTGACCAGATGTTCGAGTGTCTGTTGGTTTATTTTCTTTAATGTTTATTGTACCTCTCAGGAAAGTAGAAAGAAGAAAATAACCCAAGTGAAAAGATGCATGAAAATTAAACAATAGCTTTCTGATGTGCAAATATATTTATGTGTGATTATTGTAAATATATTTATGTGTGATTATGTAAATATATTTATGTGTGATTATGTAAATATATTTATGTGTGATTATGTAAATATATTTATGTGTGATTATGTAAATATATTTATGTGTAAGGATCGTTTCTTATTATACTCTAGATGAATGTTTGCCGATAGGGTTTAAGGAAAAAACCAAAAGCGGATCCAATAACAATTGCGTGGCAAAGTAAGCCAACACCCCTAACAAGAATAGGCTATCCAAGTCCTTATTATTCCAATTTCGTCCCACCTCCGATTCGATTCGCCTTGGATTGTGTCTCTCAGACACATTTCGAGCTTTGCAATGTTATTATTATTGACATTAATATTTTAATATTGTTATAATTTTTTAATATGTTAGAATAAATGGTTTAATATGTTAGAATAAATGGTTTAATATGTTAGAATAAATGGTTTAATATGTTAAAATTAATCAAATTAATGGTTTAATATTGTTAAAATTAATCAAATTAATGGTTTAATATTGTTAAAATTAATCAAATTAATGATTTAATATTGTTAAAATTAATCAAATTAATGGTTTAATATTGTTAAAATTAATCAAATTAATGGTTTAATATTGTTAAAATTAATCAAATTAATGGTTTAATATTGTTAAAATTAATCAAATTAATGGTTTAATATTGTTAAAATTAATCAAATTAATGGTTTAATATTGTTAAAATTAATCAAATTAATGGTTTAATATTGTTAAAATTAATCAAATTAATGGTTTAATATTGTTAAAATTAATCAAATTAATGGTTTAATATTGTTAAAATTAATATTTTAAATCCCTATCTTAATATCATTGAAAATTCAATTTTATTATCATTGTAATAAATATTTTACTACTATTGAAATTAACATTTAAAAAATTATTAAATTATTTTTAACTAAAATTGTACATTTAAAAAACTCTCTGAAATATTGATGAGACATTAAATATTTCAAAACACTTCTCCTCTCCTTTTTCAATTTTAGACCGCACCTCCTGCCTTATTGAAAACCAATATACTACACTTATGCCTCAAAATATCCCGATTGAAATGAAGAATTGCATATACATATTTCCTTCCCATACCCAGGCCACCATGCCATCCTGACACCCGCAACCACGCATGTCTTCGGGGGGCAGCCGCGAATGGCGTCGTCTGGAGGGGAGGAAGGGCGCGGGAGGGCCGGACCGAGGCTGGAGCTGGGTGGTGGCCGGAGCCGCCTGCTTCAACTCCCTGGTGCTGGCCGGGATATTCCGGACTTCCGGGGTGCTGTTCGTCGCCTTCATCTCTGAGTATTCGGTGACGAGGGAGGAGGCTTCGTGGCCCATGGTTCTCTGCATCTCTGTGCTCAACCTCACCGGTCAGTGGAAACTCCTTTTTGCTCAGTTTTTACTCAATATTTTTGACTGTTTTTTTTATAGGTCCTGTAAATATTTAATAAATGTGTTATATCGATGCCATATTTATATAAAGATGTTTCTGAGATCCCGGTAAGGCATAAACCTTAACTCTTTGCACTCTGTTGGCGCCGCTCAGGCGCCAACACAACGACCAGTTCTTTTATTTCCCTGTTCTTTAAAATAAGCGAGAACAGCACGATCTTGTGTTTAGAACATCAATCTTTTTTTCAACTTGTTCTCTTGCAAGTACAAAACAGATCAGGATTTTTTTTTCCCCTTTTTGAGTATAAAAAAATATGTGTAAAAGAACGTAAAGAGGAATAACTGTTCCATAGAAAGAACGCAAATCGCAAAGTGTTCTTGGAGTGCAAAGGGTTAAAATAAACGAGAACAGCTATGATCTTGTGTTTAAAAAACATCGATATTTTTTTGCAACTCGTTCTTTTGCAGATGCAAAACAGATTAGGTTTCTTTTTTCTATAAGCATAACAAATTCTAGGGAAAAGAACATAAGGATGAATAACTGTTTCGTTGAAATAACAGAAAACGCGAAGAGTTCTTGGAGTGCAAAGGGTTAAAAGATTGAATTTCCCCCTTCGAGTCTTGAACCCACGACCATTTGTTACGATTGGCAACACTCAATCGACCTAGCTATAGAAAATGGCTAGTTTCCTCGGATGTCTTTGCCTCCCTAATCACTGCGCAGTTCTTCCCCACTACGGCCCTACGATTTCTATTGGATTGGAAACTTTAAATATAACAAAAGAACTCATTACAATTTTAAAATTCTGGCTCTGATACGGACAATTAGAGGTTTGAATAGTACTTATATCTAAAATTTCAGACATTTCAATGTAGATGTTGAGCGTGCCACAGACAGACGAACAGACACTCTTTCTTTTATTATTAAAAATGGCCATGCCGAATATTTAATAAATCGTGCTATATCGACGGATTTGCTAAAATATGTTCATAAGTGACAACGCAGCGTGCATTATGGGAATTATACTAAAATATGAATGTCCTTTGATAAATTTTGGCTATATTACATTGAATGTAATTAAGAACTTGAGACCACTTTGGATCCTCTCGCGGACCACCAGTGGTCCGCGGATCACGAGTTGGAACCACTGATTTAATTGGTTGCATTATTGATGAAGTAATATGAAAATAAATAATTTTTATTAATTTAAAAGGGGAACACTTGGAACGATCAATGGCAAATTTAGGCTATGTACGCGAATTCGTATGCGTTATAAAACAATTACTGCCAGCAACTTATATTTTGAAATCGTCGAATTGAGTTATTAAACGTTATTTATTGTCTACAAAAAAAATGTTTTAAATGCAAGTGTCCCAATGTCAACTCCCACTTATGTCATTCTAATACTTGAACTTTGTGAATCTAATAAAAAAAAAACTTTTAGCCTAGTATTGCCGTTTCAACTCTTTAAGGTAAACAAATAGATTACAACTTTTCCAATAGATGGCAGCACGATACATGTAATGACTGAAAAATATTTATTGGATATTTTTGAAGAAATAAAATCAAGTAATTACGAACAATTAAAATTAATTTATGTTTTTTATAACGATCAAATTTATTTTTAAAAAAATTATAAAGTATTATGTAAATGAAACAATATTTCTGACATTTCTTTAAATGGCTAACAAAAGTTTATTGAAACATTAATGATTTCATATAATGGCATGAGTTATAGTTAAAAATATATACTGTAAATATATAAAAAATTACCATTGTGGTACAAAGGTCAGAGGGGGGTCGGATTTAGTTAATCTGATGAACGTGGCATACCTTCTACTATACAATAGTAGATCATTTATCCGTAATGAATGATTCTCCCTGGAATTATGAGAATTTAAAATATCAACACTTTTTATATCTCACAAGTTTCTGCCAATAAATTCTATACCTGAGGTTATTTTAACCCTTAATGCTCGGTGTTAACTTGTTAGTGTAATATCGACCAGCAGGTCGACGATGCGTAGCTAACTCTTTTAGTCCCAAGCAAATTTGTCTAAATTCTTTTCAATGCCCGCCGTTTGGCGACAATCATTAGCGTTTTATTGTGTTGGCCGTAAACTTACATGCGTACCAATTTTACATTATAAAAATCATTCATTTATCTATTATACACGAGATATAATATATAAAAGAAATGTCTCCGTTGCGGAGCCTTCCGATTTCTATAGCATTAATACATGTCTCCGCAGCGGTACGTATCGAGTGTTAAGGGTTAAAGGCGCATTCAATCACGTCAAAAATGATACATCTAAACTAATCAATCGACTGTTCATTGGTTGGACATGGGTTGCAAGGAAAGCATCCAAATATCGTTTGTAAGAGGAGGGTCTGTTCTAGTATACATTCCTTCATTATAATTCATTGATGACTTAAAAACAACTTTTCTTAACAGGTCCTTTCAGTGGTTTGTTAGCCCAGAAGTTCGGCGTGCGACCCGTAGTAATTGCCGGGGCGCTGATTGGGGCGGCGGGCATGTCGGCCTGCTTTTTCACCACATCTCTCAGTCTCATCACTTTCTTTTTTGGTGTGGTGTTCGGTAAGTTAAAGAAATGTTTCATTTACGACCTATTAAATAAAGAGCAATGATAACCAAAGAATTAAAAAGCAATTTATGTAATAAGCAAGTATCTACAGCTTTGGTGTGGACCCTTCAAATACCAAGTACTTTCACTGTCTACCAAACGCACAGTGCTAAATTTATGACAGGGCCTACAGAGAGCCTATACCGACCGCCACATTCTTTGCTTCAGTTTCCACCCACGTGATACGCTTCACGAGTTTAATCATTCTTTTGTCCGGCTCACTCACAGGGGGGATACTGTGGTGATCGATTCCGGTCGTTTGCCAAATGCACTGCGCTACAACTTAAGAAATAAGTTGTTGTTTTTTATGGGGGGAGGAGAGTATATATATGGCAAAGGTGTTAACAAATATCACATTTTCCTGGGTCATATTTGGAAGTAGAAGGATTGAATTAACGTCGCACAATAACTAGCAGCGCTCAGGTTCTATTCCAAATTAAATACACTTTATCAATGCCTCGTAATTTTTAATCATTGTCAAGGCCTAATTTACCATTAGGCACGTTAGATTCGGGACTAGAACCCTTCATATTTAGGGTCTTCCACTTTTATTTAATTATTCATATATTGTTTTATAACTTGTCTATTTTGAAAACTTTGTTATTTTTGCTACAATATTTCATAAATTGTCAGCAGTTTTTTCAGAAAATTAATAATTTTTTTTAAATGAACAATTTCCTCAATCTGTACCGTTTTTTATTCTTCGAAACTATTTTTTAGAAGAGTGACACGCATCAGTACTACGTGCCAAATATTATTAAATTTTCGAAATCATGCCCTGATTATTGGCAGATGACGGGGAGAACACCGGAGTTGTCTCCCCATACAGTTAAGACACAGTAACAAAAAGCCCCCTTTAGGTCGATTTGATGTCCAATTAAAAATACAAAGCTGTTTTATATGTGAATATCCGATACTAATCCTACTTTATTCATAATGAAAATTATTTCAGGTGTGGGATACGGCCTCGTGAGTACTCTGATGCCGGTCATCGTCAACACCTACTTCCTCAACCTCAGAAGCACCGCCAACGGAATCGCCAATTCTGGATCCTGCTTCGGGTCCGTCCTCTTGCCAGTCCTCTTCGAGTACCTCATCGGCCACTTCGGCCTGTCCGGCTGCTTCCTGCTCACCGGGGGGATCGTCCTCAACGTGGCCATCGCAGGGGCCCTCATGCGACCCCCTGTGTGGACCGAAACGACATCCCACAGAAGAACCAGTTCGTCTTCCCAAGACGTCCAGTTCCAGAGGGGACACTGTTCCATCAGGGAAGAAACTCGAGAAGATCTCGATTCGGATTCAGGTCCTCAAAGAGATCTGCACGCCGAACTGGTCACCATGCTCAACAGGAGGAATGTCCTCCAGAGGCAGAATTCGGGTGCGATGGAGGAATCTTCCTACAACAGTCTGGACACGTCGATGTCGTCCTTCTGTGCGCCGAAGAGGGATGGGCAGATCAAAGTGGAGTACGAACTCCATCGCGCCCAGAAGGAGTTTGAGGAGTCCGTGAGTGACTTCCAAAGTGTGGTTCTTGAAATAATAGATACCTCAAAGAGTGCCGAAGTGTTGAATAGGTTCGATCCTGACGAGGTGAAGGCGTCGCAGATGACCGACAACTGTCCGGCTCGACACAGTTTCAGCGTGTCGACGAGAAAACGCTCGCCGAGTAAGTTCAGGTCGCCTATTCCTAGCTCTGGACCGTTGAAGAGGTACAGCCTGAAGAAAGCTAATAATTCTTCTGGCGACATGAACTCGTTTGAACTATCTCCTGTAAGCGAGTACGCCACGAAAGAAGCGTACAGGAATTACGAAACCGAAGCTCCCGTCGGTGCTACCACCGAAGATGAACACCAAACTCAGACCGGGCTTCTGAACAATAAAATTGGCGATCACAAACCTCCTGGAACCCTCCAATCCTTCGCCATCGTCGCCAGTTCCCCGATGTTCTACGTGACGTCCTTCACCAGCGTCAGCTTCTACTTTCTGTACCACATGTTCGTCAACATAATCGTCGACTACTCACTGGACTGCGGCGTCCCGGACAAGGACACCAAGTACGTCCTGTTCAGCTTCGCCCTCTGCGATCTCTTCGGTCGTCTCTGTCTCGGGTGGGTGACGGACAGAAAGTTCATGAGTCGCCCCAGATTCATGATGGTGGGTATGGCGGCCATTGGTCTCGTGTTTTTCTTTCTTCCCATCGCCAACAACTTCTGGAGTCTAATGGTGGCTAGTGGCTGCTACGGTGTCCTCTTGGGTTGCAACATGATCATCTTCCCTATCTTGCTGATGGATTACCTTGGCGCTGAGATCCATGCCGTGGCATACGGATGTCTTTGCTTCATGAATGGTTTTTCCCCTTTTGCGAGACCCTTCTTAATAGGTGAGTATTTTATAGAATACCATCATTCATTTGTGCATCTCAATTTTGACCTTAAACAATACCTTCCATATTCCTGTATTGTACTTACAAACTTCGTCCCCGTTTCCATGAGGACACGTAGCACACATTTCATGGTTCTACAACATTTATCATTTCAAATTTACTTTTAATCAAATCCTTTTTTTTATTATTAAGAAGTTACATGAGATCAATTTTGAAGTGATAATACATACAATTGAAATCTAGTACAAAAGATTACAATGGCCCTCGTGAGTTAATATAAATGCCAATAATCGCGGGAAGGTGAAAGCTATCTCGCATTACATAATTTAATTCTATTTTTTAAAAAAATTTAATCCCATTTCAAATTGATTTCAATGAGCTATCATCTCATTTTTCCAGGTTACTTTCGTGACAAATTGGGATCTTACGAGAACATGTTCTACTTCCTGGGACTCATCTCCGTCACTACTTCTGCGTGCTGGATATTCGAACGGTGTCTCGTACCCAAAGAATCGCACCCCATCGACGACAAGAACGCGGAAGGACGACAGCAGCACATCTGAACATCGCTCATCAGTACCAAGCTTAGTTCCAAGCTCTCATCTCATCAGTTCCGAGCTAAGATCTTGATGCAATTGTCACTAACAATAACTCGCGTGTTTACTCTTCGGAATGACCGACTGACCCATGCCCATCGCTTATATTAGGTCTTGATGCTGTTGTACTGGTCCACACATTCAGTCATTCTTTTACGCATTTCAAAGAAAAAATGTAGTGAAGGTTTATTGATTTTTTTTTCTAAGATCTCATTCCTCAATTCGTATAAAGTCACTCTGTAAACTGACTCATTATCGCATACACACTAATTTTTATTATTGGGGCACTACAATCATTTTATGCCTATAATGTACTGGATTTATAGTCCTATACAGTTTAAAAAGCTGGGATATTTTTTTGGAAACGCATTTCAATAATAGATGTTGGGTCAGTGTAAACTTAGACCCATCATCTCTTAGCTATCCACTTCATAGTTTGATCTATTATTGAAACTCAACCTTTAAATTCATGAAGGCTATAAAGTAAATGATCATAATTGAAAAGGAGATTCTAAAATTTCTTCTGCAAATGTAGCCCTTGAATGTTTGTAACATCATCGTACGATTTCTTCTGTAATTGCAATCTTCAAGTGCAAGACGAGAAACTTGACTCGGGACCATTTTTCGCGAACGAGTAAAACGCGCGTGAGGTTCTTGGTGATTCGAGAATCCGTACAACGTGTTATAAAATTTCCAATCACCAAGTAACCTCACGCGCGTTTTTCTCGTTAGTGTAAATGGGACTTCGATGAAGGTGTTTATTTTCTCCCGTACAGTATTTGTTTTTCGAGAACAAGTTATTTTTTTTTTTGGATGAGTTTACCAGAAAAATAATGGAAATGTCTGTACATTTTCCAGAAGTAAAATTTTTAATCTAGTTTTAAAGCTGTGCAAAAATAGTTTTTCCTTATAAAAGGAATTAGATTTATTAAGTTTGTTAAAAGACGTGATTAAATGTATAAATAGGAGAACGAGTATCGGTATATTTTTGGGATGTTCTGCATTTTTTTTTATGAAACACAATTGTGTTTTAATTTCATATGAGAAGCACGAATGTGTTCAAATGTATTTGATCGTCTAATTCTGAAATAAATTTCATTTTTCTCTAAAAAAAAATATGAATATTGCTTTCACTACATGTAAGCGCATAAGACATTTTAGTTTAATATAATCACTCTTTTCTTTTTAAACGTATTAAACAACACAAATGAGTATTTACAAGACAAATAAAATAATTTGTTTAAAATATAACGAGCGCTTCCGTTTAAACAAAATTAGAAAACCTAGTTGTAAATAATTTTACTCGGTAGCCAATTAGATAAACAAAAACACCTTTTTTAACAGCTCATTTGCAAACAAATAAAAACTATTCACTACATAAAAACTAAGAAATACTCTACAAAAATAATGCAAAATTACAATGGTTGAAACCCACTTGGAATTTTAAACTAGACAAACAAGCATTTCATGCAAGGTAAGTAACCTCTAACGTCAATAATCCAAAAGCTATTTAAAGTGAATAAAAAAACATTGAATACATCTTTTCAATTTTAAGTTGAATCGTTACCTGATTACAAATGAGGAACTCTCGCTTTTAAAGGCATGTTTCTTTCCTAGGTCATTCTCAGCAAGGTCGGACATCAAATTTTTTATTCTTGTGTCAACCAACAGTTCCATTTTTATTTGTAGGGTAAACATACTGGTTTTTAAAGTACCAAAGGGACTTGTCTATTTATCAAATATCATTAAATTAGTTACTCCTCTTTTTTTCCGTTGCAAAAACTTGTCTGTTTGTATTTCAATTAACTTTTATATCTTTGGTTAAATGAAATTTGCATTTCCTCCTTTGAATAGTAGGCATACTACAACTCAACTCTACAACATAAAAAAAAACACTCCGAATTCATTTCTTTTGTTCGCCTGATTTATTAAGAACAGAATTAGAGTTTGTAAACTCTTTCGGTTTTTTTTATTTTATGTGTTTCAATTTCAATTAACTTTTTGGTTAAGCGGAATATAATTTCCGCCTTTGAAAAGTAGACATACTACAACTCAACTTTACAACATGAAAACCCACGCACTTCGAATTCGTTTCTTTTGTTCATCTGATTTATCAAGAAAAGAATTACGAGTTTGAAGACTTTTCCGGTTTTTAATTCTATCTGACCCGTTATATTAAACTTCTAGAAACAAGCAACTAATAATTTAGAGAGAGGAAACAAAAGGACTAAACGAAGGTCCTGCGAAAGAAAGTTAGTTAATATAAGACATTATTAAAAAAAATTCCGGATTTTGAAATTTAGGTCAGTGCAGAGTTTTGTTATTGTACTCCCTTGAGAAACAAAATAAGTGGAAATTCACATTTCTGGTTAGCTATGTAAGCATTGATATAAAGGTAGTTAAGTTATGTTAAACCACATAATAAAAGGAGGTAGAATTGTTTATTCACCCAGATATGGTATGACAGGTTTTATTGAGTTCAATTTCTTTTATAAAATAACATTACTTAAGTTAGACATGGTGGAATACAAATAAATATTGGAACTTCTTCATATTTATCTATAACATAAACAGCAGAACATTACTTTCCTCTGTGCATAGAAGTATGACAATTTAAAGACATATTTTATTTAAAATAAGCGTGCATTATTACGTCACGTACTGTCACGTTAGCCTTTTTGAAGTTAAAAATAAATCTATTAAACTTCCATTTTGTGTATTTTATCAAACATCTTATTAGAAAGATAGCATATAAAGATTGATAAAAAGTTGCTTATATCAAAGTTTGTGAAAAAAAATTAACAATTTTGTATGCAAAGTTTTGCTAAGTCACACAACCACTGAAACTTCCCTCTCATGTCAAGCCACAGTCACGCTTGATAAGCCCATCATCCTCCAATGTTTTTTTTTTTTTAGAAATTTAAGTAAGTATATTGCATATCTTCCTAAGATTGTAAATTAATCAAACATTATTTTTTATAAATATCCAATACATTACATACGTGTTTCGACATGTTTTGTAGGGGAAAACCATCACAAGACCATCGACTCTTTTATACATAAAACATATACTCGGTGGGACTTTCAACAAATATTTTTATATACTCTTCACTGGAAAGTGAAAATGTATCGCATTCATGTTAAATATATATTTAAAAAATTAGATAGGTCGACTGTATCGAGAAAGGAGCAGGTTTTTTGGTGTGTAACGTCAAACTCAATGGTGGGTTCGGGTGCCAATTTACCTCATAAAACCACCTCAAATGAATTTTTTTATTGATCCACGTATATTAGAGTATTTTGCAAATACAATTTCTCTCTCGGATTTCACAAACCGTTGGATTTGTAAACTCGGATATGCTTTCCAAAAGTATTCCCACAATAGTAACTCTATTGTGACCTACTGCTGTATGAATGTCACAGCTGTTGCAGTATGAGCGACGCCAAGTGACGTAGTGGGTTCCGCAATGCATTAATCTGGTATTACGTAATATAGTGTGCGCTATCGCATGTGGCATCTGTAACCTACATGCACAACACAATGCGTCGGAGCTTGTCTGGGAAAACAATGGAGAAACTCTTTATTATTTTGGTGCGGTTTCTTAAACAGTCGTGTGAAATAGCAATTAAATAAATTATAAAATATGTTTACAATTTAAATTTAGACTGTCAATAATTAAAAATTAGCTTTGAACAAATGTAAAAAAAAAAAATCGGGTATGCATAATCCTCACTGTATCTTAAGTTTTGGTTTGTAAAGTCTTTCAACACATACTTGCTCCGCCTGCTCTTCCTTTTGTTTTCGGTAGACTCTAGATCTTCTCGCACTTGTCGTAAGTATAGACTTCTTGAGTTGCCATCTTCGCTACAAAATACTGGAAAAGTCGTCCAGAACATCCGCAAAAATTAACGGCGTGTATACGGGACTGGTGCACGATAACTCTGATCGGGGGTCCAAAGTCCCGAAGTCTATTGAAGGCGTTGGGTGCCAGTTCAGGTGTTTTCTCGTCATCTGACCATGGTTCTAAAATAACGAGGTGCATGTATGAATGTGTATGTGTTCCCGGGTCTTTCCTTTTCGAGATAAACCCCGAACCGTCGCCAATAGCCCACTGTGCAGCTCTAGTGCGACGTTAATTAAATAAACCAAACCAATAGACTTCTTGGTATTGTGTTGTAGGCTAAGTGAGTTGTACCTTCACATTATATTCCTCCAAAATAATTTAATCTAAACTATGAGACATAATATACTAATTACATCTAAATGTTTTAATTCAAGATTTTAGACGTATAGTCGTCTAATTTCATTACAAACGAAACCACATTGATGTTAATCGTGCTATTTGTCATAGAGATAGTATCGGAATTGGATCACTCTAGAAGTGTAACAATGTCTATCCTGATACCTTATGTAGCTGAATGTTAAGACTTTTTACATGTGAAGTTTATAACTCGAGCTTTTGCAGTTTATTTTAGTTTTGATCACAATAAACATTGACATTAACACAATCATTAACATATAAACATTGCACATAACATTAACACACAACATTAACTCACAACATTAAACACATATACATTAACATTGAACGAATGCAAAAGAAAGTTACATTACAAAAATGCATCATCGGAAACTGTCAACAATGCTTATATTAATATTATTTCCCAGTTACATCAAGAACAATTCATTTTTTTCCGGAAGTGTACCCATCTCATGATCGAAGGGTTACTGATTCCAACCTCGACATCCGCCAAAAATTCGCTGTGTAGAGAGAGCGGAAGCTCGTTAAATCCTTCGTGGTCCAAATGCCCTCCTGTTAATTGCGGTGTATAGTTTCTGAAAGTGGGGCGCTTCCATTTATAATTATAGCAGCATAGAATAAATTTCTCAGTCGATATTATTTTTTTATATAAAACTTCTATAAACGGGGCATCGGGTTAGGAGCACCATGTTGTTCTTTTCGGCGATCCTTTACATAACTTTATCCTCGTTCGATAGAAAATTAGGAGCCGATGCGTGTAAATTCTATAAAGGATAAATGAAAATATTATGCGACGTAAAAAAAAAAGTCATAAAATTCAAGAATGTTATTCTAATGTGACTAAGAAAAGGGTCCACACCTTGATCCAGTTATGTTTCGAGGTACTCTCGTCCATTAGTAAAATCGCTCTCCATGAAACTATTGAACACGCCGTGTTCTTCAACTAATCCAATTGACACGTGGCGTCAAGCTCAGTTCCGTGCCTGAATTCTCGGGTTTGTTTCCTGAAATCCGCCAAGGAGAAGAGAGAGAGAAAACCTTCCCTGTCGCAGGTGATTTAATTCGTTACGCAGCGAAGGTGAAAGTAGACAAAAAAAAAAAAAAATTCTAAACAAATCCAGCGGAAAGGAAATGAAAGAACTGTTATTGGGTGATATTAGGGTTGCTGTGTGAGAATATGAGAAATCGACAGTTTGAAGACGGAGCCAAACGATAACAATGCATTATTTACAATTCATAGATAAATGTACTTGAAATTTATAGATGATTTACTGGTAATTTCATAGATTATTTATTTTAAATTTATAGAATAATTAATTATTTATAGAAACATTTACGAAATATTTAATTTTTAATAAGAAATAAAAAGTGTTTATTTATTTATTGAATGGGTGAGATTAAAAAGGAAAAGTTTGCAATTGGATTTTTCAGTGGAATCTTTTCCTTTTTATTCTCATCCTTTTTAGATTTAAAAAATTTCATAATATATTTAATTTTTTTAGTTATAAATGGAAAATGCATATATTGTAATATAAAAAAGATTAAAAACTTCATTTTATTTTTATTTGTAAAAGATATACTGTGGCTCCAATTAATTGGCGAATGGGTAACATCCCTTTAAACTGGTTCAAACGGTAGAGTTTGGGGGAATAAACCACTCTGGAATAAACCAATTGGCTTTTCTAAAACATGTAAACAATGTAATGTCACAGCGGTCATTTAGCCGGAGCCGAACTATAACAAAATGTATTTTGAACATAAAAATTATAAACAATTTTAAACATCTTCTATTTAATTACGTAGTGGTAAAAAAATATCGGATTAAAGGTAACATATTTGCTATTTAATTCTACGTTAAACTTGCTTTACATTGAACAAATATCAGTGTTCACTCTAGGCGTTTTTTGAAGGGCGGTCCGCCCTGCCCGCCCTTTTTTCATCTCGATAGCGCCCTCATGCCACTTTTTCAAAAATGCCGCCCTCTTTTGAAAAAATTCCTCCCCCTTTTCAGTCAAGCACAAGCGTCCTTGCTTCCCTAGCTGTCTTTAAAAAAGGCAATTTTTTTTTTATGTAAATTGAAATTAAGTGAATTATGACAGTAGAAAATCAAACTATTTTTTAACTAGGCGTGTTGTGCAATCGCGATGATTCCACGGTAATTTCGAGCACGGGGCATTTCAGGAATCCTTTTGGTTGCCTGTGCCCGCATATGAAATGCTACGTTTTTATTTATTTGTAGAAAAGGTTATTTGGAAAGAGGTTACAAGATTAGGCATTTTATTACCAAATTTTGGATTTAAGTAGCCTTTTCATCAGTTTTGTAAAGGGTAGAAAGCCTTTTCAAAAACGGGGCGCCCTTTTACTGCCAGCACCGCCCTGCCTCTTTTTATTTATACAGTGAACACTGCAAATATCATTTAGTACTTTCAAATGTATTTGACTAATTTAAAACCTAAGACATATATTTTTATTTATAATATTAAAAAGAAAGTTATTATACTATGTTTTCCCCACTGGTAAAATTATTTTTTTAAATAGCCCATTCCTTTAAATACTTTATTTGAACTATTTCAAACGACAAATGGCCAAACCAGCGATTTTCCTTTGAACGTTGCTCCCCTACTCATAACACCATCAAGAACAGTGTCGCCATGCGGTCTACTACCAAGAATCAGCTGGATTAAAAACGGCGCCATCTACCGACAGCGACATAAACAAATAAACTCTCCATCTTCTTTCTCTGCCGCAGAGAAGAGTGCGAAGAGTCATTCATCACTATGGCAACGTACGGTGCGGACAGTGCTTGGAGTTGGGTGATAGCGGCCGCGTGCTGCTGGGTGACTTTTGTCATCCAGGGCCTGGTTAGGTCCGGTGGGGTGGTCTATGTGGCCCTTATTGACGCCTATGGGGTGACCAGGGCCCAGGCTTCGTGGCCTTTTACGCTCAGGATGGCCATCTGGAATCTGAGTGGTGAGTAGAGCTTTTTCTTTTGTTATTCTTCATTGTGTTGCTATGCTTATATTAAAGGGACACGATGCCGTATAAACTTTATTTTTACTTTTGAATCAAAATGTTATTGTTTATTATTTAAATATATACATAAACAATATTTCACACAAAAATTCCGAAATTGTTTGTATTTTTTTTTTATCAAACTTAAGCTTTTTAAATTTGTTAAGCTATTTTTAAAATAGCTAATTTTTTTTTTTAAGTATTTATATTTTTTCACCAAAATTTGTTCTCGGATCCTTAAAACTATAGTACATAATAAGTGTCATTAAATTTTGTATGCTACATGTATTTGATTTTTATATAAATAGTTATTCATAATAACACAAATTTTCTTTAAAACTAATTTTTTTAAGTTTAGTAATTTTTCGTTGGCGACCAAACTGTTTTTATAAACTGCTAAAATGACATAAAATCCTTTACCGTGCTCTGACAGGACCACACCGGAATTTTTTTATTTTTTTTTATTTTTTTTTGCAGTAGGAAAGTCTGTTCAATAACTATGAGCGTCTGACGTTAAATGTGTACCCGAAATAGTATAATTATAGCGACGTATCATATATCATTTCCAAAAGTACAAATCCCTTTTACGACTCTTACACACGACGAATCTTAACAAGTGAGGTTCAACAGAAAGAGAATTTCACTCAGTACTGACGAAATTCACCTCATAAATATCAACAGTTTGTTTTTAAAAAATGCGTTTAACAGAATTAATGCATAAAACAACGTATTTAAAAATATATTTTCAATATCTAACAAAAAGTGCCTTTGTAGCGTAGTGGATAGCGCGCGGTACTTCGGAACAATAGATCGTTGATATAACAATAGGACGTGGGTCACTCAGATTTCGTGCTGCGTGTTCCCCAACAACGCTGGGTGAAAAGCTTGTCAAATATCACCTCACGTTTGCTGTCGAAACATACCGTTTCTACATCAGATTACAAAATTCTCCAGCTTTTCGTCCAAAAAAAATCATAGTAATGCACTGCTCTGTGCGTCATGGAAGCCAATATGTGTAAAAGGCGTTGTTTATGTTTACCTCCAGGAAATTGATCATACTGTATACCAACTTTGTACTTTTCATTAGCCCTTCTTCACAATATTTTCCTTATAATTAGCTGCTTATTAAACTCTATTCTTTTTCGTCTTTAATTTTGCTCACTTGAACCGAATAACAATCATAAGATCGAGTATTTGTAGAATTCGAATTTAATTCGAATACGAATTTTAATTTCGAAATTTAAAAGTAATATTTGTCTCGTTTAGGTAAATCCCGATATTAAAAAAAAATACTTTTTGAAATATTCTTCTCTTTTTTTTATTCTTTGAATTGGAAACGGATAAATATAGCTTCATTTCAAAGTCTAAAAAGAAAATAAAAACAAAAAATCAAATATAATTTGAGTTATTATAATAACATACATCATTACTATATCTTATTATTTAAAAAAAACATATTAAGAATAAAAATATCATGATACTTATATTAAGAACAAATTATGAAATTTAAATTATATATATTATCGTCTGGATTTATTGCTGCTGAATAATTCATAAAGGGCGTTCTAAAAATACAGTCGGATGCAAAAGTAGTAATTAATGGGATTACATCACATCACATCGCAAAGTAAAGAGAGTTATACAAGAAAGAACCAACCAACCTTACAGAAATTTCTAGAACTAAAAATTCCAATATTCCTAAACTATTCTCAAGCAAATGACAACTCAACTCAATTGTTCTTCTCACTCGATTCCATTTCACAATATTTTTTTATTTTTTTACAAATGTCTGTACGAGTTTAAAATTTCGGAAACGGGTGAATGATCCGAACTGTTTCGAATTCATATATAAAAATTCGCCATTTTGAACACGGGAGTTGCACGTGGAATCAAACATGGACGGCATCCAGAACTTGCGACAGCTAAATGCACCTAATGTTAGAACTCGCACAAACAAAAATTGGCAACATCGCGTATTACGACATGAATGGAGAATTTAGTTTCGTTCTTCTTTTGTTTGTTTGCATTCTGAACGCTGCAGCTTAATAAATGTTTAACTTGACCAGCTGGAATTATGGCTACATCAAGATTCCACAAATTCTATTAAAATATCATAAGTTACATTAGAAGAGAACACCAAAACAATATTCATTTAGGATATTACAATTTTTCGTGGTTTTCTTTCTCATTTTTCAACAATTAACAAAAATATTATATTAGTTTTTGTATCGAAACAATTAACGCAGTTGTAAAATTGAATAATATATACTGGCCGACGTGAACAAGTCTTTTATATAGTATCATACATAAATTACTTTTAAAAAAAAAAGACAAATATATATATTTAAAAAATTAAATAAAAATACTTAATTTTTAATTAATTCTCTAAGAAAGTAGTAAAAATATAAATATATACTAATATTAATACTTATAAAAATTATGGAATAACAACTTATAATATTTTTTTTTGAAATCCGTGCTAATGTATAAACAACTACCAAAACCTTGACACCGATTTCAAAAAGTTCCAAAATTGCAAAAAATGTCAAATTAATATTAGTAAGTATTTATAACTTTACCGCTTTTCAGATAATTAAAAATTACTTTTTATTAACTTTTAAGCACATTTATTTAAAAGTCTTTTTTTAATAGGTAATTTTATTTAAATACTTTTTATTCTCCCGTCCAAATGCGATGACTTTTAAATCCGAACGATATATAAAAATACCCTTTTTCTCAAATGCAATAATCTATACTCTTCAACATATTCCTACTTGAGATACAGGTTTGATATTTAGGTTATTTTTATGGAACAGTTACGTACTGTTCTTGTTATTTTTAAAAAGTTATGCTTTATACCTTTAGGATGAATAAAAATAAAATAGTTATGCTTGAATCTGAATATTAATCTTGGTACACCAAACATATATTTAGTGATTTACGATATTTGTCAAATGTTTTTTTTTTTAAAATATCAGCAGTGAGGAATTTTAATCTGAAGAAAGTTTTAGATCACCCACAGATACTTGGTGCTTTTAGATAAAAATAATCCCTATTATAAAATATCCCGATAACAAAAATAATCCTTATTACCCCTTTGCACTCCAAGAACTCTTTGCTTTTTCCGTTCTTTCTACGGAACAGTTATTCACCCTGATGTTCTTTAACCTAGAATTTGTTATGCTTATAGAAAAAAGAAACCTAATCTGTTTTGGATCAGCAAAAGAACGAGTTGAAAAAAAATTCGATGTTTTTTAAACACGAGATCATGCTGTTCTCGTTTATTTTAAAGAACAGGGAACCAAAAGAATGAGTCGTTATGTTGTGGCCTGAGCGGTGCCAACGGTGTGCAAAGGGTTATAGTCTGCGAGACAATTATTTAAATTCAAGAAAATGTGTTCTCTTTTATTTTGAAGAACAGAGGGGGGGAAATAATACGTCGTTATTTTGGGAGCTTAAAGGCGACACTCAACTAAAAAGGGTTAGTTAATAAAATATGTTGATTCCGAAATGTTATATTTTTAATGGATTTAGATAAAAAAAAAATACACTAACGAAAGAAAAGCGGGATTTTTTGTTTTGTTTAAAAACATGCAGTTCTCGTTCAGTTTGAAGAACAAGGAATAAAAGAACAGGTCGTTATTTTGGTGACTTAACCCTTTGCACTCCAAGAACTCTTGGCGTTTTGCGTTTTTTTTACGGAACAGTTATTCCTTTTTATGTTCTTTTCTCCATAATTTTTTTTTCGCTCATAGAGGAAAACAAAAGTATAATCTATTTTGAATCTGCAAAACAACAAGTTGAAAATTTATTATGTTTTTTTTTAAACGCAAGATTATGTTGTTCTCATTTTAAAGAACAGGGAACCAAAGAACGGGTCGTTCTGTTGGCGCCTGAGAGGCGACAGCAGAGTGCAAAGGGTTAAAGGTGACACTCGAGTAAAAAGGGTTAATAAAATATGTTGATAACCAAGTGATATCTTACTTTTAATGGATTTAGATAAAATAAACTAACGAAAGAAAAGCCATATATTTTTTTTCAAGAACATGTAGTTCTAATTCAGTTTGAAGAACTAGGAACAAAAGAACAGGTCGTTATTTTGGTGACTGAGATTCCAAAGTGTTAAAATACCATAGTTTAAACGGTTTCTGCATTTTCAATTTCACCGATAGTTTCCCCCTTCACGCCGCTTTCTACAGTCAACAAAAGCCGGCATCTTTTGAGGTCGCGCAGTTCAAACCGGTAGCGTTTAAGCGTATCTGGCTAATAAGGTGAAGAGTAGAAGAGAAAGTGATTAACAGCTAACCCACTTTTCTCCGACAAACAACTGGGAGGTCTCGCTCTCTGGTGCTGTCTTTTTTTAGGGACTCTTTCTAGTTAACAGAACCTGGAGGGCATTTTGGTCGCGTGCACTTGTCGGCTGTTCTGTACGCCCTCAAAACCCAATTCGTGGATTTTTTTTCCGGTTTTTCATTCATAATTACTACCGGAATGAGATCGATATTGGATTATAGTGACTGGTTTCAGTGTAATAAATGCAAAGTTCGTAAATAGAGGGTACTTCGCAAAAAAAAAATATATGTGGGTCTATTTCTATAATAATTAAAGAGTCTGTCTGTGAATCGTAATACAGATACCTGCGTTTAAAAAGCTGGAAATTTGTATTCAAGCGGTATTTTTTATCCTCAATATGTGCGCCTGAGATTCGGATTTGTAAAATTCCATTTTTTTTTTTTTTAGGATTTAAGCAATCTTAGAAATATTGCATAAAGAAACATATTTAAAAAAAATATTTCCTATATTTAGAAGGTTCCTTTGTAGCTTAGTCGTCTTAGTTAGGTACTTCGAACGGTAGGGAGCAGATTTTAGTTTCTTCGGGGCCCACTCAATGTTTTGTATTATGTATATGCCTTAACACATTCATTGCCGATGTATAAAAGGATTCAAGGCGAGTATTGCCTTTTGCGTGTTATTTCGAAGACCGTATCGCGCGGCTGTGCGTGACCGGCCGCGAACATGTTAACGGATTCCCCAGGAACTCAGGGCCAAACTATTATAAATTTTGGCTGTAAGGCAATGATTTTCTGATTTTCATTCAAAAATAAGGACAACAGTGACCGAGAGGTAAAGTTTGAGGCTCATAATCAATGGGTTGAGAGTTCAAATATCATCTTAGACAATGTCGCGAGCTAGTGATCGGAGGGTTCCCAGTTTCGTTCCTCATTGTGCGCCGTTTAGTAGGCGACTGGTGCACGATAAATCCGTTGTCCTCGTGTCTCTGTTAGATTGCCTAGAGTGCCAGCTCAGGTGTTATCCTCGTCATCGGATCGTGGTTTTAAATTACCGAAATTTCTATATTTATTTGAAATTGCCCGGATGTTCGACGAAATGAATTTCGTTATGTAGCTTGAATTTTATTTTATTATCTGAAAATTGATCGCGCAGAGCCGTAACTTCCCCTGAGTTTTTTTACACCTTAGTGAAACCAACATAAATTAATTGACAAAGTCGAAAAATTCAAAGATTAAAAAAATATGACCCAAATTGCAAAATTGGCTTAAAAAATTATCTGTAAATAAGGGCAGCAAAATCGGGTTTGCTTATGTTACAAAAATTCCTGGAACCGCCCCTTTAACTACTATGGTACAATTCAGTGAGATTTATGTGTCAACAATTTCCATAACGTTATAATTTATAATTATCTTACCTGTCGACCTAATAAACACACTTCTTTCTCAACACTTTTCATGAAATGTCCAAACAACATGCCAATTCCATACCCCCAAAAAAAATCATTTCTTTCTTCACCAAAAATTATATCCCTCCAATAATATAACGATAACAATAACAATTATGTCCACCTCAACGATACATCCGAAAATTTTCGAAATAATCAGGATAATAATAACCAAAAATTACACTTCTGGTTTTTCTTTTAACGTCTCTGATGCTGTTCAAGAAACCATGAAATTAGTCTCTGTTACCATGTTACCATAATCAGCAAACGGAATTGGTTTCCGTTCAAGCGGAAACGGAAAAAAGATACCTTTTGAAGGTGTAACACGTGTAAGTTGTTTCTTTTCTAAAAAAAGGGGATTTGTGGAAGTTATATAATCCTTGAAGACAAATCTGTTCAAGGTTTACTGAGAAGATAACAGTCATGGTGTTGATTGTGTATTTATACACAATTTCTTATTTAAATGTTTTTTTCTCCCTTGAAATGAAGTTATTTTTGAAGGTTGAAATTCCCATCGTGATTGTTGTAGTTTTGAAATGTATTATATACAGGTAGATTATTTCCTTTCCAATATAAAATAAAATATATTTTTGTAAATTGGCTCCAATTTCAAAAAGTTGTAATAAGTATAAAATTGATATTAAATAATTCATTTTTTTCAACTTGTTCATAAAAATAAAAATATTTGACTTTTTAGTGCATTTTTCTTTTTACAAAAAATAAAAGATTATTCCTTTTTAGTTTTCTTTTTTTAGTTTTTAATTTTGCAGGTTCTTCGCGTCCTGCTATTATTCACCAAGTAATTGCTCCCATTTTTCCACGTCTCGAATTCGGTTTAATAACCTAGCAAAAAAAGTCAGCATAAAACCTTCATCAAAATTTTGAAATTGAAGGTTTTATGCAGGAAAACTGCAGTTTTTTTTTTTGAAGATCTATAAAATTAAAGGTTTTTGTTTCAATGTCCTTCATAAAAACCTGCAAAAAACCTTCAATTTTTAATCATGAAGGGAAAATGCAGATATTTTAAAGGTTTTATGCAGGAAAATTGAAAACTTAAAAAAAAAAACTGCAGTTTTTTGTTTCAATATCCTTTATAAAACCTTCAAAAAACCTTAAATATTAACAATTTTGATGAAAGGTTTCATGCTGACTTTTTTTGATTGGAAATGCCGGATAAAACTATATTGTCTTAACAATGTGTATTGTAAAACAATCCCTATCCATGCTAAGAAATGCCAGGTGATCGACATGTCATTGTTGCACAATTTTTATTTGAGAATAAAAATATTTTGAAATCGGAGAAATTGCTCTGGTTAGTAATCGATATTTATACTGCTTTAAACAAGTCACTTAGCTTTAGTAGCAACAAACAAAGTAGTTAAAACGTATTAAAAAAAAGAAAGGTTTATTGTATATCACGGAGTAAAGAAAAAGGTGGAGATGATTTGGTGAGATTTCATGAGACGTAAGTTAGCAACCCCAAACTAGGAACAAACAAACCTAGTTTGCAGTAGTTTTCCTACGAGGCAAAAATAAATTATCGCCAAGTACTGGTATAAAGTAGTGCTTTGGAATAGCGCCAAACACTTCGCCAGTTCCTACTTTTGAAGCGATTGCTTACTTCACATTGCAAACCGGTTTTTGACTTGTTCGCACCTCCACCTTCTTCTTTACTCCATGAGTTAAACAGCCAAACAATGACCACCATCCAACAATTTCTGACAACCCTGTATATATTTTTCTACACAAACGGGAGTTTACCTACCTTCGAAAATATTTCTTAATACTCAGTGGAATAAAATCGATCTTCATCAAGAACTCTACATCGATTTTTTTAACCATAAAAAATGATGCCACTATTCTTTATTTTATGTAGGTTAATATAAAGCAAAGTGTGAGAATTTCGAGGAAACCCATGCAAAATGAAGAAAAGAGCAATCGATGTTATTCTCGGGTCAATATCCTCCCTTTTTTTCCATGAATATAATTTCAAAATATAACTGGAAACACAAACGAGTGTTTTGTATAAAGCGTAAAATAATTAGTTTTCTGCTTCGATTTCAAACGAAAACCTCGTTTAATTTTTATATTCCGTCACTACTTAAAGTATGTGCGGTGCGTTAGAATGAACTAAATTTTATGATTTCCAATTTATGTCAATATTATTATCAATTATATTTGTTCATAGGAATATTATTATTATTGCAGACTCAAATAGTATTATCAAATATTTCGTTCAGAAAAAATGAAAACTACTTTTAAAATATTACTTTCATATCGGCCTGATCTCCAAACTTTAAAAGCACAATTTGATGAAAAATTAGGGCAGAAATTTCTGGTTTATATATAAACATTCGACCAAAATCACAGAAGAAACACTTTTTGAATGTAGGAAGGGGATCATTATATTGATTTTGAAAAAATGTTTATTTTAACCCTTTGCACTCGTAAGGCGCCTCTCAGGCACCAACCATAACGACCAGTTATTTTGTTTCCCTGTTCTTTAAAATAAACGAGAACAGCAAGATATTGTGTTTAGAACATCAATCTTTTTTTTTGCAACTCGTTCTCTTGCAAATACAAAACAGATTAAGATTTTTTTCCCTTTATGATTATAAAAAAAAATATGTGGAAAAGAACGTAAAGAGGAATAACTGTTCCATAAAAAGAACACAAATCGCAAAGTGTTCGCGGAGTGCAAAGTGTTAATAGGTTAATGTAACGTATGTGTGCGTTTATAACAAAATATTTTAGAGATTTTAAGGGTTAATAAAATATGTTGATACCCAAGTGAATGTCATACTTTTACATGAAGTTGGACAAAGAACAAGCTAACAAAAGAAAAGCGTTTTTTTATATTCTAGAACATTCAGTTCTCTTTTAATTTAAGGAACAAAAGAACAGGTCGTTATTTTGGTGACTGAAGAGTCGGCACTCCAGTCCAAAGTGTTGATATTAATTCCATTACATAAAATTCTACGAAATTAAACTGCCTTTATTTCCCCCTACAATAGAATGCCTTATACAGAAATCTTCTAAAACTCTTAGGGATTTGTAATAACAGGTTCATGACAAAACCACAAAATAGTGTCTGAGAAACTCGAATGTCCCATTAACATTAAATTACAAAAATAATTTCCCCCGTTTCCGAGTGACAGCGCTATTACGTTTGAGCGTAATTACCGAGTGCAATGGTCTTGCTGCAAGATGTCGCAACTGGGGTTAAAAGATGATCCTTTTGAAAAGATGAAACTGGGCGGAAAGTTCGGAGAATGGATGCAAGAAAATTAATCTCCATTGTGCTGCAATAACAGAAGAATTATTGGACATGTGGGAACTCGTCTGGCGACTTCTGTGGAAGATAGTGTTTTGTGAGGAGAACACTAGCGCTAGCAGAGAGTTGTAATATTAAATAGAGAGCGCCTTCAATACCAGACTCTCGTAAGGCCGCGGTGTCAACATTGAAAAGAAAAACCCACATCACGTGATTATAGCGCTGCCACATTTGGCGTTCAGACATCTGCAGGAGTTTCAAATTTGGCGCACTTTCTTCTCTTTTGGTGATAAGGAGTTCTGTCCGTATTCAACTTTTTTTTTTAACATATATGTACATATTTACTTATTTTCAAACAATATGCGCTAAATATTTCCTCTTCATTAACGAAACGAAAATATTTTATTTGTGTTCAATACTCGAAGAAGCGAAACTCTTTATATTTCTCAGGTTTTATTGTTCATATTTTCTTATTGAAGTGTACAAAATAACAATTGAAAGAACTTCGCTTATGGTAAATTTTTTACATAAAAACGTAATGCAATTATTTCGAAACTGCAAAGTAAGAAAAATCTCCTTAATATATCTGTTAAACGCCCTTAAATTGTGCCACTCGTTCAAAAAAATAAAAACGATATTTAAATACAAAATTAAACACAAAACCATATTACAATACTTCGATCTCGTTTAGTTCTTAAAGTCGCCAAGGCCTGCCAAGTAATATTGGCGCATGAATGAATTGACATTTCCACATATCACGTGGTTTCAATGATGGACACACGGAAATCAGCATTTTTATTCCTCTATTTGTATCATTACTCTATGAGCGCTAGTCGAGCGTATGAGCAACAATTGCACTTCAACTTTTAATCAACTGAGCAACTAAAAAATCTCACATCAACTGCGGGTAATTATTTAATTGCATCCAAATCAGGGCTGCCAGGTCTTGATTATTTGTCAAAGCTGTTATCGCGGTAAAGAGCGAAAGGGTATTTTGTGTAATTAAAACTTTCTCAGTGAGTGGATAAAAATTTAGTTACATGCCCGATAGTTGCCATTGCGCGACTAGCCTAATACCGTTGGGTCGAAAAAAATTATAAATTGGAAATTTGAATCGTAACCATTTTGGCATGTAGCTCTTGTTTGCGTGTATTACGAAAATAGATTGTTGCAAACAAGCCAAGCCGTTGAATTATTGGCGCACTGCATTGGCCACTGCATTAAAGCAGTGGTTTTCAATATGTGGTCCGCTGACCACTGGTGGTCCGTACGAGAATCTGAAGTAGTCCGTGGAGCTATTGTCTAGTCATAGAAATTTTTTTTCAATATTTTAAAGGAAAACCTAAACTCCAAATTCCGAAAAAAATTACTAAAATATTTTTTGTATAAAATGATGATATACATATTTAGAAAAGTGTATACAAAATTTCAAAGCTGTAGAATAAATATAACATATGTTTTTTTATCAAGCAACCCGGTCGGGTTCGCAACGCTAAGCCAAAAAAGAAGAAATAACGCCATCTCGCCAAAGCAGCCAACAAGAAACGAACGCCCGACAGGACTTAAGCTTATATACTCTGCACAACATGTAATGTTAAACCGCGTTCGTAAAACAGAGTCCAGCAGCCGAACTACATTTCGTTAAAAAATAATACCAGTATTGGTGGAACCGTATCTGTGAAACCTTTAATTTAATACAAGAATATTTTTTAAATTGTATTTACCTACTTTTCGTCTGCAACATTCTGCATTTACTAAGAATATTTTTTTTTAATTTCGGTCACATTTAAAATGCTAAGGCTTTGTAAAAAATGTACTTAAGAAGTGATAGTTTCGATACAAAAATTTCAATCTCGAATTTGGTGCTATTTTCGTACAAGTCCCAGTCGATCCACAAACACCAACACTGTTTACAACTAAACCACAAAAGCGTAAGGGTGCTTTAAAAATTAATTATCATATAACTTTTTTTTTCTGACAGTTTACAAACACTCAAAAAAACCAAAGCAGGTGAACGTCCATGAGTCGACAACAAGATATGTAAAAAAAATCAATTCAAGGTTCCCAATAACGGGACCCACCGCTGTACAACGTGACTTACGTGCCGTGGCGTATGCTGCGTCACCGTACCAAGGAATATGGACCGGAATACTGTATGAGGCACTGTGACCCCGTTGCTTCTAAAAACTATGTATGCCATCGGAATAGGTAATGAGGCTAGAATTAGGAAAACTCGAATGAATCGGTAGAAATATAAAAACGTGAATCGAATAGTCGAATATCCGATTTTTAAAAGTTGAAGCGATGGTTTCAAATGGTACGGTTGGTTGGTTTGTTAGAGTTTAGTGGCGCAAGGGCCAGTTTTGGCCATGCTGCGCCATTCAAATGGTACGATTTCGGTTGTTTGTGTTCAAGTCACGCTAATCACGCTAACGTAATGGGCTAATTTCGATTGTTTGGTTAAATAACGTCGCACTAGAGCTGCACAATGCGCGATTGGCGTCGGTTCCGGGTCTATCTTGCCGGCGCCAATAGCCCACTGTGCAGCTCTAGTGCGACGTTAATTAACAAAACCCGGTCTATCTTGAAGGAAAGATCCGAGAATAATGTCTCGTTTTTTATAAACCATGGTCCGATGATGAGAACCCGTCGCCAATAGCCCACTGTGCAGCTCTAGTACGACGTTATTTAACAAACCAACAAACCGATGATGAGAACAACTCCTGAATTGGCACCCGACGCAACCTCAATAAGATTCAGGGCATTGGACCACGATCAGATTTAATTTGTACCAGTCCCGTGTACCTTCTACCTTCAAATTCAAATTTCCGTAAGAAACAAGCTAAAATGTATTCATGATTTGAAATCATAAAAAAACTCAAATATCCTTTAAAATAATTACAAAAATTCTAAAAAGTATTGCTGAATGGGCCTTGTAGAAGCCAAAAATAAATTATTACTTTAATTAATGATTTTCTCCCGAAAAATGTTAGCATCAGTCTCTATAAGTAATGTTTAATGCATGTATGTGCTTTACTTTTTTAGAAAAGGCTTTGTGGTGTTACCTTTCCATAAATAAATGGTTAAGATATACTAATAAATTTAGTAAGACTGTTAAAGCACTACAAGCAGAGAAGAGGAAAGTCTAATAAAAAAAGGTATAAATTTTAAGTGAACGCGACTTGTCTTTTAACTATTTTCCTTGATCATACGTGTTGATACGGAGTACATGTTAAAACCGGCTTATTTACTTTTTACTATTTCATACGTGATTTGAATTAAATTTATAATTTTAGTGATTAAAGTATAACAAAGTGCCAAAAGTTCCAAGGTAAGAGTGTATAAAGTTTGAAACTCACCATGGCTGTAAGGTTAAGTAAAATGATAGTCAACTCATTACTAGGCAACCTATTGAACTGCAACTTGGCAAAATAATGTATCTTGGCAGACATTCCGCCCAAAGTCAAAAGTAACAATCAACAACGAAATCAAATACTGCTCGGAGAAAATTATAGCTGTTTGTATATTCAATTGGTGTAAAATTTTACGAAACATCAATAGTAAACTACTTAGGCGAAGTTGTGATTTATGTTAGTTTTTTAACACCGGATGCCGTCGCGCCTCGTTAATCCGGTTCTGGTTACCACTATTTCTGTCAGTCTGGTAACGCAGTTCAATGAGTGGTTGTATGTTTGCCCATAAACTTTTTTAAATACCCTATATATTAAGTAATCGGTTAACCAGACTACACAGAAGTTGCTCTAAAATTTATTATGTTGAGATGCAATTAGGAGGTCTCGCCCCTTTTAGGAAATGTTTTAGGGTCGTCGCTGGTTACAATATGCTTAATTTCGAGAGCAAACGTTTAATACTGTACTTACTATTTTATAATTTTTTTTTAAACTAGGAATATGGAGTTTCAAATTTTAATTTAATAACATGCCTCCATGGCTCCATACAACAAGATTACCAATGCCGCTTTTTAAAGATTAAATGTAGCTTAAGAATAACAAATTAATTAAACCCGAGCGACCCACTGTACCCCAGTCTCCTCTAATACTTATAGCACCGATAATTACAAAATATTAGGAACAAAGAGAGAACTGTTGATGGTAAACATTTACATCGTTTATCGCAAAACCCGATGCAAAACTGTTTGCCGCATCGTTTCAGCACCGAACAGGAGATTGTGTCACAATGGTTCCCGAGCAAATCCCCTTACGACGCTCCAGTTAGGGTTAATTATGTAATGTAATCCTTAAGACAGATGGTATCTGAGTTCGAATCCGAGGTTTCGTCACCCTCTATCGTGAAAGGGATATCTGTGAGCTTAGAGAAAAACTGATTGTAGATAGATGGTAGCTGTATTCAATTGTATAAAATAATATGCTAATCGGATTAAACTAAACCGACTTGCTTCATTTCTGTTGTTATTTACAATACCCCGAATTCATTAGAATGTGGTTTTTTTCGAGACACATACGTGAAAATTCAGGGTGGTCATAACTTGCTGGGCGATGGTCATTGTTTGGCTCCGTTTACATTTAGTTAGATGCATTGGTATACCAAAAACCTATTATATTTTCAACGAGTCGCTTAGTTTTAATAGCAACAAACAGGTTTGGTTTTGTTAATTAACGTCGCACTACAGCTGCACAGTGGGCTATTGGCGACGGTTCGGGGAATATCTCGGAGGAAAGACCAGGGAACGATGCCTAGTATTTTTGAACCGTGATCAGAGGACGAGGAAACACCTGAACTAGCACCCAACGCCTTCAATAGACGTCGGGACTTTGGACCTTGATCAGATTTATCGTGCACCAGTAATTTTTTTGGATGTTCTGGACGACATTCCTAGTATTTTGTAGTAAAGCTGGCAACTCTCCGATCACAAGATCATTACTTTTCTTAGTCAAGTCCGTCGGACAGGATCGAACCAGGGAACCCCCTGATTCCCAGCTGACGCCTTTAACCACTCGGCCAAGCAACAAACTGTCTAGTTAAAATTATAATAAAAGTAGTGGTTTATTATATTAATTATAAAACTTATAATATCCTTCCGGAAGAACATTGTACGTTCTATTATTAAAGCGATGTTTCTATCATGATATTTCATGTAGATGATTTTTAAGACGTTTCACTTCAAAAGTGAAAATAAAATAAGAAATTCAATTTATCTATAGCATTCTCATTTTACACATTTTTCTTTGATGAGCGCGAAGCCGTTCCAGAAGGGCGGGGCCCTGTGCGGTGGCACGTGTCGCACACTCCAAAGGGCGACCCTGGTATTGCATATCCAAAATGTGATTCTTTGCCGATTTCTTAAAAGTAGTATGCATATATTTGTTCTAGAAATCGCCGTTAAAATGTAAGTCAAAGTCAGCCAAAGTGGTCGAGAAACGCAAAGCTTACCAAACATGCTTTTGGTAGTATCAAAAGGGGTGGAATCAATTGGCTTCCAAGAAGTATATCGACAATAGCCCACTGTGCAGCTTTGTGCGATGTTAATTAACCAAAACCAACCAATCCAAGAAGTATAAGTCTAAAAAAAAAAAAAGAGTTCCGTTCCGAGATAAGAATGTTTAAAGTTTGCAACTCGCCTCGACAACAATAGTAAGTGGAATGACAAAAACTCATTATTGGGCAACCCACACCATTTGGCAAACTGATAGCTGCCTAGTAGTTGAAAATGGTGTTAGTCTATTTTTGGATTTTTGTGACTTGGACGTCCAAATGATACAACTTTAACGTTCGAATGAAAAATCAAAAATTACGAAAACGTTTACTTTTATTCTATGTCTTTCAACTGTATGAATCGCACATATAAGATGTAAGAATGCCGTAACGTACCGTTCACCTACATCAACTCATAAATGTATCAATATCAAAAACGTTTTAGTAAAAATTGAAAACAATGCCATTAATAATTATGAGGAAAAGCCTGCTGTTTAATTTGAACCTTGCTATTTCTTAAACTACTCATTCAGAAAATTATATATGAAACACGTGAATAAAATTGTGTTGAATTTGAAATGGCTGAAAATAATTAGGATTTGACTTTCAATTTACTTTCCATCTTTGTCCATTGAATTACCGTTGAATGTGCATTGTCTTCAGACAATGTTTTCAGACAATGTCTATTTTCAATTTTTTGTGATCTAAGAATAGAGTTACGAAAACAATCGTGCGAAACATGTGGAATAAAAATATTCATAAATATATTTATTTTAACATAACAATGGACATTTCATTTGTTATTTGTATGACATTTGTCATTTGATAAAGAAAGAAACGTGTGACGATTGTGAAAATTCATTGTTCCATCCGTTAAATTGTCCATTTTATTGAATTTAATAAGCGGCTTTTATTCCCACTTTCTTGGTAAATAACCGTTTTTAATTCCACTGGGAATATTTACTATCATTCTAACTTTGAAATGGAACATTATACATTTTTAAATATAAAAACAAAATAGCAGCCCACTACAATAAATCTTTTAAAGTGGAGAGTGTCCATAATAATTGTTTTTTATAAATGTATGAAAAATATATTATGTGCAATGGTCAGCTCTTGAATTGCATTGTTAAATTATAAATTTGTCTTTTTCTGAAGATGACTTCAAATTTCCAAAATGAAAAGAAAAAAAAATTATAAAGTTCCTGCAAAATTTGTAAAGATTTTTGTATTATAAAAATATATATATAAAATTAAGTTAACCACAATACTGAACTATAAACAATAAATAAGAAAATATTCAAAGCGAATTTAGGAAACGGGAAAAAAAAATTCGGGTAGACACAGTCTCCACTGTACCGTAAAGTTTGATTCGTAAATACTTTATATCTGTGCCTTCTCTTGCTTGAGTCTTCGGTAAGTGCTAGGATCTCTCCCACAGAGGGTAAAGCAGAAGCTCATATAAGTATCAGAAAATGAAATCTGTATCCCGAGATGCATTGCGCCGATAAGTTTTTTTTGTGCGCTCTGACCAGTTATCAAGTACTGCGCATACCGAAACTGTTGGCAGTATCCCAAGATGCATTGCACCGAGGGCTTCTTTTGTGTGCTACTGCGCAAGTACTAGGGCTTATCTTTCCCCTCCATTATCTCCATATCTCTCCACACTTATAAGCTTTTACTTCTTGGTATGTTTGTTATCGTCATCTTGAACTGCTCTTGCTACCTGTTTAAGTTTTCTATGCTGCAAACGAACTTAAGAGTACTATTTTGACGAATTGTCACTTTCCATTCCACACAATTTTCACACAAATGGTTTACACTATCAACTAGTCGAATGGAATTAGAGAACTCGTCGTTCTCTTTCATTTGAGTACGCACTCCCATGATCCGTCGATTAGAAGAAAAGTAACAGCGGTTAAACCGGTCAGTGAATGTCTGAAATTTGAATCATTTTCCTTCAATTCTATTTAAAAGTCAGAAGAGATGGGGAAAGTGTGGATTATTTTTATTAAACTTTAAAAATATTACGTATATTTATTTCTGAACCATGTATCTTTTTAATTTTCAAATAAGAAAAGTCAAAAGTATGAAATTTTAAGTAAATGACAAATAAGCAAACGGTCGTAAATTCTGACCAAAATAAAATTAACTGTCACCAGTCTATCGATAACGGAATACATTGTTACGTAATTACCGATACAATAACTTTAACTCTTTAAACACCATTGTATCACAAAAGAGTACAAAACTAACACAGTTTCTTACAATGTCGATAAGCAGAAAAAAAAATCGTTCTTTCTTGATTCATTGCCAACCCCGTTATCTTGTCATCAGCTGTGTGAAGTGAAGAGTAACGCCGCATGCAAAACAAGTAAAAATAATATTTGCATGAATTTCCGGTTAATTTCGTATTCAAGGATTAGTACCTGATTGACTCTGATCGCAGAACTCGGTTCCAAAAATAGCAAATTGCCATCTGACGCATTGATAGCCTATCACGGCCAATCAAGCGATGCAAGGTTCTTTTAGCGCCAGACGATAAATTTCAACAGAAATGTTTTGTCTGAAAGGAATGCTTCATTGAAAAAAACGGTCATTTCCGAACGTGGAATGTTTTAAAAAGATGATATTTTCTATAACAAGTCATTCAAATCTACCGGAACTTTTTCAAGGCTATTTCGAACAAAAGTTTTTTGAAGGAAAACGGCCTTTATATTCAATTGCATTTTTTGAATAAAAAAAAACACAATCAAAGTTGATTTAAATTTTTGTTCTGGAATATTCTTGTACACCCCCTTGCCCAAGGTGAAAGAAGTGTTTAGCTGTTTTGAACGCCTAATAAAAATATATTTTTTAAATTATTTAACGTTAAAGCAAATCGTTAGAATTTAATTACAAAAATTGAAATCTTTATTTATTTTAATGAGTTATTTAAGAGTCGTTTCAATATACATATGACTCCATTTAATATATAATATCAAAAAATATCTATTGAAATTTGGTTATAGAAATTAATGTTATTGAAAAGCAAAATGACGAATAATTGTACTATTTATTATATTTTTTAATTGAATTTTAAAAATCAAATATATTAAATCACGTTTTTGTATTGTTTGTTATATTTGTAATATATTGTTTGTTATCCCCCCCCCCCCCCCCTAGTAATCTGGAAACCCTGAAAGTTGGGAATTTTTTTTCAAAAAAGGATTAAAAATGTCGATAAGTTGGAACTGGGAATTTTCACCACTGTTGACTTGTGAATTTCGAATAGTTGAGCTGAAAATTTCGAGTCGTTAAGTTGGGAAATTTCTTGTTTCCTCACCTCAACCCCCCTACAGAACTATCGAGTTCAACACCGACTGCATTATCGTTGCCGGTGCCGGCAAATCTGCCAGACCGGACTACGTGAAAAAGTTTTAATTCGATAACATTGCATGCCGATGCCGTCACCGGTTTTGCTGATGTCTGAAAAAACGGCCTAAGGACTTTCAATTATCTTATAAATGAACATATAAAACAAGCATTTATTTCTTAAAAAAAACTCTCGATACATGGCGAGCACTCTGCATTAAAGGATGCCATACAAGTGCTACTTTGACTCGCTAATAAGGCGAGTTACGACAAAGTCCGGAACGGGCAAGTCAATCCTCTCGTCGCCTTCTGTCACTATTGAGACACTCAATTAATACTGGCTGACCATTATTCATTGTCCACTCCAGCGTAACGTAAGAAAGAGGCTCGCTTGAATGCACTCAAAGTTGATTGGTTGAGTTAAACCTTTGGTCTCACAGTCACCAAAATAACCTGTTCTTTTGTTCCCTGTTTTTCAAATTGAACGAGAACTGCATGTTCTGGGACGTAAAAGACGTTTTGCTTTCGTTAATTTGTTTTTTGTCTAACTCCCCTTAAAAGGTATTGCGTGTATCAACATGTTTTATTAACCATTTGCAATCGTGTCGCTTTTAAGTCACCAAAATAACATTATTTTTTGTTCGCTGTTCTTCAAAAGGAAACAGAACAACCTGTTCTTGTGCTTAAAAATTTACCATCTCACAAACTTTGATAGATATTATTTTTTTTTTCATCTAAAAGCACCAAGTATCTGTGGGTGATCTAAAGATGTCTTCCAATTGAAATTCCTCACAACTCTTGTTTATTTTGTAAACATTTGACAAATGCCATATAATCCACTAAATATATCCACCCTAAACGTAAAATGAACGCGCTAAAGAATACCTCTGTAAAAAGAACAGTAGCGGGATATGACAGAGCTCCATAGAAAGAGAGTAAATATCATACATGTTCATCTAATGCAAAGGATTAAAGTTGCTCTAGAACTGCAAAATGGGTCAATTTCGAAGGTTGGTTGGTTGGTTAATTAACGTCGCACTAGAGCTGCACAGTGGGCTATTGGCGACGGTTCGGGACCTATCTCGAAGGAAAGATCCGGGAACACATACACATTCACATTCATACATGAACCTCGTTATTTTAGAACCATGGTCAGATGACGAGGAAACACCTGAACTGGCACCCAACGCCTTTAATAGACGTCGGGACTTTGGACCCCGATCAGATTTATCGTGCACCAGTCCCGTATACACTCCGTTATTTTTTGCGGATATTCTGGACGACTTTCTAGTATTTTTGTAGCGAAGCTGGCAACCCTCCGATCGCAAGATCACTACTTTTTTACTTTTCTATGTCAAGTCCATTTCACGGATTCGGACCACCAATCCTCTGATTAGTAGCTGAACGCCTTACCAACTGAGCAACTGGGGCTCCTATTTCGAAGGAAATAACCGGAAAATGCCTCGTAATATTGAACCAGATGACGAAGATAACTCCCGAGCTAGTATCCTACGCGTCTGACATAAGCGTGAAGATGTGTGCTTTTCTAAATATTTTTTGCGGATGACTAGAACAAAACCTGCGACCTCCAGTTACGAGCTCACTGCACTCTCAAAATCGAGATTCGGACTACAACCCTCCGGTTACGTGACCGCTACTCTACCGCCTGGGCCACCCCGCGTCCCATGATTGAGGCACTTATTCAAGAGCTGACCATTGTCCACTCCAATGTTACGTAAGAGTAGTTTGGTTTGCTTGAATGCACTCAAAGGTTTGTAAGAGTCGAGTAGAAAGGGTTGAGGTGGACTCAATATTACCTTATTTTTCGATGTCCACTGTCTCGGTTCGCTGACCAGTGGTGAGGCTCATTTTCAATCGCGCCAAAAATGGAGAGTAAATCCGATTTTGGATTCCGTTCTTTAACTCTCTTGACTCGAACAAATTTCACAGAAAAATCAAAATCTTCAAAATTTCATTTTTCGGTTTTTAGAACGATATAATGTCTAGGATTGTAAAGAATCCATTAAATGAAGCGAATGATATCCAAGAAGTATATACGATTTTTTTTTTTTAATGTTTTGTTGCTCGTGAAAAATATCACCTTCATTTGCGCTCCTTGTCCCACAAGTGGCATGTCCAAGAAAGTAGAATGACATTTAACTCATTATTGAGCAACCTATTGTACTTGGAGTCATACCACTTGGTCAAATGATATATCTAGCTAACTGTAAATAGTGTAACGCCGCCTTCACACACCTGTCGATGAAGACTGGAACTCCTGTGTTGAATTCAACTCACGCTACATGTGTACGAGAACAAAAACTTCTGTCCCAAAAATGAGACTCAAAATTAAATTTTAAAATATTTAATTAAAGTTAAAATTTTAGATAAAAAAAACATATTATTTAAGTTACAGATTATTTTACAAAAGAAAAACAGAAAGGACTCCTATACAGACAGGTCCCATCTAAACGACAATCATGTCATTGCAGCTCAGTGTCCTACGGGTCTCTGGCGTTTCTTTCACAGGTAGGAAACCCAAAGTTCATGAAGCATGGAGCCGCAAGCTGGTGGCTCCACCTAGTGTCACTATATAGAAATAGTAGTTCTGATGATGGTAGAGATAGAGAGTTCTTGGGATGTTACAATAGGAATGGTGTTAGTTCATTTTCGATTTTTTATGACTTCTACAACTTGGCGTCCAAGTTGCAAAATCAAACATCCAAGAAAATATGGCAATCTCTTTTTATATATATGAATTTTGTTAGATATTTTAGGTTAAACACTATGATCATAATGAATATTATAAATTTTCTTGCTAAAAAAACAATATTTTTTTAAAAATCGAAGTACATAATTTTTTTTTAATATTTTGTACCTTACGTAAAGCACTTAATAAATATAACAGTTAACGACCATGTTTAGACACCTACATTAATAACAACATTAATAAATAATGGAAGAGATTTAAAAAACATTTAATTAATAATAAAACCGTGGACCTATAAGATATATTTTTAGATATAAATCTACTGTATTTTTTTAACGTAGTTTACTTTAAAATATGACATTAGCCCCTTCTAGAAATGTACCCATAACTCTGAAATAAGTCTACAGTTGGACAAACCCTGAAATTAAACAACAAATACAGATGCCTTACAAACAGTACATTGTGCTTTATGTCTACAAACGTATTTAATATTTTTCACCACTTACAAGATTTTATTACTAAACAATTGATACTACAAGAAAATCTCTTGGAGGGGGGGGGGGGAAACTTCAATCTGCGAGTCTCCACTCCAATCCAACATCCGCAAAATTAACGGCGTGTATACGGGACTAGTGCACGATAAATCTGATCGGGCTCCAAAGTCCCGACGTCTATTGAAGGCATTGGGTGCCAGTTCAAGTGTTTCCTCGTCATCTGACCATGGTTCTAAAATAACGAGGTGCATGTATGAATGTGAGTGTGAATGTGTTCCTGGGTCTTTCCTTCGAGATTGACCCCGAACCGTCGCCAATAGCCCACTGTGCAGCTCTAGTGCGACGTTAATTAACCAAGCCAAACCACTCCAATTCAAAGGGATAAAAATGTAAAGATACTTTTCGAACACCCTGTATATTCATTCCTTCGCCTCGCTAATCGACTGTCGTTTCTCTGCAGGTCCGTTGGCGGGCGCCCTCAGCTACCGGTGGAGCATCCGCGCCATTGCTTTCTGCGGGGTGCTGCTGGTCACCGTGACCAACGTGGCGTGCTGGTTCACCTCCTCGGACATCTACCTGGTCACGTTCCTGCTGGGGGGACTGCAAGGTGAGTGGCAAAGGGCAAGTTCGAAGGGCCACAAAAATGACATTTCCAAAAGAGTCGAATTTTACAGTTTTATTATACCAACCACCTACCAATATTTTATTATCTATAATAGTAAAAGAAAGTGTCTGTGGGTCTGTGTCACGCAAAACGCATACTTCCACTGCTCGGACATGCCTGAAAATGTATATATAGATACTGTTCAACCGCTATTTGTACACACGAGGCTTGGAATTTTAAAATTCAGTTTGGTTTTCCCGTTTATAACGGTTTTAGAAGCTATTATTTTTAATCGCCAATTTTTAAAAAAAATAGTATTACATTATTATAAAATTGTAAAATCTTAGCAACAATGACATAATTTAAAATAAATTAATACACTCAAACCTGTTTTTGTGCGGTGGATAGGGACCGCATAAAAAAAACACTTAAAAAAAATTAGCACAAAACTTTACGAGTAGCTATAAAAAATAGTTTCGCAACACAATTAATTTTTTTTTTATGCGGTGGATTGGGACCGCATAAAAAAAGTCTCACATAGAACATAACTCAAAACTTTACGAAATAACTAGGAATTGCTTTTTTAAACGAAATCAAGCCACAAGGCTTGACAGCTACTTGGAATCTCGTCAAACCTTTTGGAATCTGATTTAGAAAATACACATGCGAACATTTTTAAACATTTTATTTACATATGCACTTATTTTACACATACAAAACTTTTCAAAACTTATAACCATTAACCTTCGTAGTCTGACAATACGCGAACTTGGTTCAAAATCGCTTTCGTCACTTGAAGATACCTCGCACTCGTTTAGAGTTGACTTTTTTTCAGTTACCATGTAGTCAGTGATCAGTTTTTGCGACGACTGTTGTTTCACTAGATGCTTGTATATGACTCGGTAGCCAGATAATCAATTATGTTCCAATTTGATTGAAATTTTCATATACCGCACAAAAAAAATCGCACAAAAAAAGTCGCACAAAAAAAAATTGCACAAAAAGAGACCGCACAAAAACAGGTTTGAGTGTATACAATTATTATTTTAAACAATTGAAAGTTGGCGATCAAAAATTCCTTTGGCGACAAAACTCTCTCTCACAATTGTGGAGTTAGAGATGGGTGATGGTGAACGAAATAAGGGGCAGTACAAGATTATTACGCCACAACGCTTTTATTCCATGCTCCCGTGGATAGAAATCCACCTTCCTTCATCAACACTCCTCTAGCTCTCTCTTACAACTGATCAGTGTTGCCAGTGACACCCAGGTGGCGCTGGAACACATTACAAAGTAACTCCCTCTAGTGGTGTGTATCCGCACTAGGGCATTCCGACACTCGGCCATTCGACTATTCCGTCTTCGGAATCACATAATTACAATGATATACTACAATACAATACATTATATTACAATACATGACATTACACATCTACACCTACATTCATCATCCCATATTTCACACCTTAATCATTATCCTATTATAACTTTAAATTATTTCATAACATCTATAAATCAATTATTATCTTACTTCAAATTTAAAATTTCAAAACATTATCAAATTTATTATTAAAAACTTAAATACTCAAATCACTTTTTATCATTAGAGTTCCAGATGTTCTAAAAATAAGTGTTCCAAAAGTTTCGAAGTTAAAAATGTTCCAAAGTCTTTCAATACTCAAGAAATTCAAATGTTCAAACCTAAAAAATAATTAACACTAAAAAGTTCTACACTTTTCACCAATAGATTCTTTTCAAATCACTTTCAAAAATGTAAACAATAGTAAAATTAAATTTTTTTCTAAAAAGGACATTACGCTTGAAATCTAAAAATTAAATCATAAAACTTTTCAAAGATACACAATTTTCATTATTTACTGGTGTATGCAAAGTATCGCAACACTTTATTACTTCACCGCTGTTGTAAATAAAAATAAAGCTTCTCTCAGAAAAAAAATTCTTTCAACTGATAAAAAAAAAATTCAAACGGCTATTCGAATTCCCAAAATAAAAATAAAAAAAACTTTCGCAACCTCAAATAAAAAAATAAACAAATATTCCACATCGCAATTTTGCATACAACTTTTTCGTAGCACAAAAAAAATAAAGATTCACTTTTTGAGGGTTGCTTCACAGAAAAAAAAGATAGTTAACGCCAAGGTCGTTCGCTCCTTGTTTGGTGTGTTGGTATTCTCCAGTTGGCTTCTGTATTTGGGCCATATCGTCGCCAAGGTGGTTGTGTTCGTTGATCCTGATCCGTGATTGGACCGCAGCTCTCAACTGTGGATCGGTGATCGCCAAGACGTGACTTCTGTCGCCAACTCCACTCGCTTCCAAATTGTTGGATGGTAGGTTTGCTTCTCTTAAAGCCGTTCCTATGATTTGGGCTTGCTCGCCAATTGCAGACTTGGCATGTTGTATTCCGTCGCCAACCTCGTTCGTTTGCATCAGTTGGTTGATCAACTTGCGAGCTAATTCGCCAATTGTGGTTGTAGCTTTTGCTCTTCGGGAATTTGTATTTTGATTGACTCTTCCGATTCCGTTTTGTTTTTCGGAAATGTTCAAATTGGTTTTGAGAGAACATCTTTGAGTTTTCTTTTTTCGAAGCGATTCTCAAACCTATTTCGCTTATTTTCTTTGGTGCACAGTCTTTTTCAGGCTGACGCGCCGTCTGTGTTTGCAAGTTTTGCGATGATATCACTCGTATCAATCCACATCTAAGTGCGTTCGTACTATTGACTTTATTTTCACTGTCGTCTTTATTTTCCCTGCACTCGAACGATTTATGCCCGATTTTTCCGCAAGCAAAGCATATTATTCCTAGTTTTCTATTCACCTGTCGATTTTGCTGGGTAGGCTCCCGCTCCTTCGCGTAAGCTCCTCCCGTCTGCGCGCTGGCGCCGCGCCGTCTCGGTTTCGAAGTCCTGTCTCCTCGTATGCTTTGTTTTCATACGGCTTTGTGCTTCTTCTGAAGTTTCGTGCAGCTTGAAAATCATCCAGTTTGTCCGTTAGAGTTGCTACGTCCTTGATTTTTTGTAGTTCATCTATGAAATGCTCCTGCATCTCCCTCGGTAATTTTCTTTTGATTTGGTCGACTAACATGAGTTCTTTGAGCGCTTCGAATGTGGTTATTTCCATTCCATTTAGCCACTCGGTTAGGTAGTTCTTTAGAACGTGAGACGCTACTTATTATTACAATCAAGACAGAAGTCTAAAGTAGCTAATATTAAAGATTTATTGGGCTGTAAAATATAAAAACAGACAAACAAACACGTACGCAGATTGACCATGTACACAGTGGGGACTACCTGAGGGTCACCGTAGCCGGGTGGCCAAGACGTGCGGGCACTGGGATCCTTCCAGAGTTGGCAAGCTGAACAGAGCACCGAGCAATCCTCCTTCGCAGCTGAGATATCATCTGTATCGGAGCCGGAACACGAACACCACCCGAGCCTTGGTGAACCACGAAGTACACACTGCGGCACCAAGGAGCTCTCTGCCTGAGCGCACTTAAAACGTAGACTGGCCGGCACTATACGAGACTGTGAGACTCCGAGACTGTAAGACTCCGAGACTGACGAGAGATGCGAACGATCCCGCTTATAGGGTAACTCCGCGCATGGGCACTGGCCGGCTGTCGCGATTACCCAGAACTTCTTCTTCACTAGCTACAACGGCGGTCGCGCCGAAACCAACCAACCAGGCCACGCAAAACCTCGATTCAACGATGGGGAAAACGGGACCGTCACATCTCCCCTCCTCTCTCCAGTCGAAATCTTACCAAAAATATTTCGAAAAAATAGGGCAATTTAGGATGGTCAATCGCAATAATAAAATACATCAAAAAGGTTTTACAGATCCAGCATAGTACTTCAGACGAAAGACAAGGCCAAAAATTCAAACATACGATCACAATAAAGGTAAACTTAATAATAACTAACATAAGCAAAATAGAATAAATAAACAGTAAAACTTAATACAATTTGCTCGAATATCGTACACCTATCTTCCGCAAAGATACACCTAGCTAGCATAAGTGCATAAACTTTCAAAATATTTTAATCTTATTCCCAAAAATTTATAAAAATTACTTTATGATTCATACGAATTTCATATGCTAAAACTTTACTATATTCCATCACAAAGCTTAAATCTTCTACTTATAAAAATTACTGAATCCGCCAGAAAAATACTTTCTAACCATAAACACTAAAACATTAAATTAGTAAAAACACAATTCCAACATTTTAATAATAAATTAGTAAAAGCCTAAAAATTCCTCAGTTTCTACGTCCACTCATCACCAAACAAGTACATGCAACCATCCCAGACAGATCTCCAATAACAAATAACCTATAAATATCAAATTTTTAAGAGTAGCATACCATACTTCAATAATAAATATCAGTCATCAAAAATCACAATATATTAAAGTTCTACAGACTCTGTTGTATAGTCAAAATATCCAGCATCACAAAGAGTTCTGGTGATTACACTCTTGCAGGTCGACGGATCCAAGGAGTAGGTCTCTTCTGTATATAGCCACTGAATCCAGGTCTCTTCTGTATATAGCCACTGAATCCTCCCCCTCTCCCACAACTGCGGTGAAGCCCAAAACTAATGATCAAATTAAACCCAAGAACTCACAAATCCAAACACTTTCATACAAAATTTATAGTAAAACAACTCAATCTTACATAACAAAATTCAAACTTATCACCAAATAATTCCAACAACAATAAATAAACACTCAAAACTCACAAATCTTCACAACATCCCAGACCCAACAAAAACTTTTCACTCACAAATCACAACAAACTTTAATCTATAACTACACTTTAAATACTCAAACCACAAAAACTTAATCTACAATTACTGAACCGCAATTTAACCATAAACAACACCCCAGAAAAGAATTCCAAACTCCCTAATATATACCAATTTTAACTGCCATCAAAAAAAGAACTTCAAACTTACAAGACTCATAACTGTAAAACAATTAATTTATAACACACATCACCCCTAACACCAACACACAAAACATCGCATTCACTCTCAAACTTAATACAATCAACAAACTACCCAAATGCCATCACCAAAAATACAATTTCAAAAACTTCATACCGTAAGACAAATGAAATACCCATCCCACAAAAATATGTTATACCCCAAACCAAATCCTTATTCAACACAAAAATCCCAAAATCAAATTTTCTGAAACCCATCTGTTCTATTCCGCTGTAGCTCTGCCAATCTTTCAAAATTTATGCGAGGACGACTATTTGACCAAACTCGACTATAATCCGCTGGAGCTTTTATACAAATTTCGTCAACCTCCGAATCATAAACCGGAACATCAACAGAATTTCCCTCTGAATCACTCGACTCGTAACCACATGCGATAATCTCATTCAAATCATTCCAACCCAACCCTGAATCTTTCACTGGCGGTTGTTCTATCTTATCACAGGCCGATACGAAACCGCACCAAGATTTTTCAGGCCAGGGATTAGAGGTTTTCGATGTAGGGGAAGCAATTACTAGGCTCTGAGATTTCTCCTGCTTACTATCCACGTGGTCGATCGGATATTTAGGTTGCGTATTGATCAAACCTCTAGAAACACCTGTTTCGACACTATTTTGTAGGTCAGCATTGGGACGATCATTTGCAATTCGCCGATATTGATCAAAAGCAGGTTGGGGTCTATAAAACGATCTACCGGCCTTCCGAATATCGCACCTCTGACCGTGGATATACTGTCGGGGACACCTGCAAACTTTTCCCATAGTAACCTCCTCCCGAAAAATTACGAAGCAAAACCACCGTCGCTGGCCTGTAAATCGGTCAATCGGGAGCTCGATATCCTCTACCTTCCCAAACTGTTCGAAATGCTGACAGATATCAACCTTAGGCATACTTGGTCGGACACCTCCCACAAAAATTTTACGTGCGTCGCGCCGAATGATAGCTCTTTTCGCTTCAACATTCCGGTTCCCAATCGTATGATTATTACCACCTTTCAAAACTGCGTCAACAGTACTGCCACTAATAAAGGTTACGAATGCGAAGCCTCGACATCTACCACTAACGGGGTCGGTCACAATTTTTACATGGGACACCTTTCCGAAATTAGAGAAGTAATTCTTGATTTCCCAATATCCAAGATTTCCGATACCACCAATAAAAATTTTATTGTCCTCAAAACATGATTTTGTAAAAGCAGGGACTTTTCGCTCAAAACGAGGTTTGTCAAAAACAGCGGCAACAGGTTTACGGTCGGCAACCAATCCTACCTCTGACCTATCGAATCCCAAATACTTTGGTATAGGTACTGACAAAGGTCTAAAATTCTTCCTGATCCAGCCACATAAAAAGAGAAAGACGGGTAAACACATAAACATAACCAAACCCTCATCCCCTAATAAATTCATACTAAAAACTTCCGCAGTCATGGAATCAGGACAGAGACTCAGCCCTATTGCCCCAGGTATGGCGGGTGGCTGCAGCTTGACTTCGAGACTGTTCTTGCTGAAGCGTCAGACAAGTTCAGAAAAACTCTCCCCCTCACTCCGAAAAAGGTAAATGCCCACGTGGTCAACCAACGCAAATGCTTGTTGTCTCAAAAACAAAAATATTATTTTTAAAAGGTTCGGAAATAGGTCGCGGACGCCACTTGAGACGCTACTTATTATTACAATCAAGACAGAAGTCTAAAGTAGCTAATATTAAAGATTTATTGGGCTGAAAAATATAAAAACAGACAAACAAACACGTACGCAGATTGACCATGTACACAGTGGGGACTACCTGAGGGTCACCGTAGCCGGGTGGCCAAGACGTGCGGGCACTGGGATCCTTCCAGAGTTGGCAAGCTGAACAGAGCACCGAGCAATCCTCCTTCGCAGCTGAGATATCATCTGTATCGGAGCCGGAACACGAACACCACCCGAGCCTTGGTGAACCACGAAGTACACACTGCGGCACCAAGGAGCTCTCTGCCTGAGCGCACTTAAAACGTAGACTGGCCGGCACTATACGAGACTGTGAGACTCCGAGACTGTAAGACTCCGAGACTGACGAGAGATGCGAACGATCCCGCTTATAGGGTAACTCCGCGCATGGGCACTGGCCGGCTGTCGCGATTACCCAGAACTTCTTCTTCACTAGCTACAACGGCGGTCGCGCCGAAACCAACCAACCAGGCCACGCAAAACCTCGATTCAACGATGGGGAAAACGGGACCGTCACAAACGTACGAAAAATCTCTCCATGTTTGACTTGGTTCTTTTCTGGCAAAACTAAAATTTAGTCGAAACTGTTCCGCTGTCAGACGAAACTGCCTAAGTAAGATGGTTTTGATCTGTTCGTAGTCGCTCGTCACATTTTCCGGTTCTCTCGTAATGACATTTGCGACCTCTAGTGGTAGTAGACCAATCAGGTGATTTACCCATGTATTTTTGTCCACTCCCAGTCGAATTATCTGTCTCTCGAATAAAGCCAGGTACATGCTAATGTCGCCTCCTTCAAAGGGCTTTATCACGTTACGACTGGAGACACTTGTTTGTTCTGTTGTCGACGAGTCTGTTCGACGGTTTTCTGCGTCTATTCTTAATTTCGCTATTTCGAACTCTTGTATTTTTTCCTTTTCTTGAGCTTCTCTCTCTTTTTCTAGAGCTTCTCTTTCATGAGTTTCTCTTTCTTCTCTTTCTGCTACGATGGCGTATAACAGGTGTTTGGTAATTTCTTCATCATACCCTGTGTGCCCAGTTATGATTTTGCACATTTGTATAACCTTTGGGTTTTCCGGTGGAGTCAGATCCAGTTCGTCTAAAAGCACCATCAAATCTACCTTACGCGTCTTTGCCAGGTACGACATCTTGAGGGCAAAAGTTAGTCACTTTTGTACACTCCACTATTGCTTTCGCACTTCGCTGATCCGCTCTTCACTGACGACGCTGTTTTCGGATTCTGCTGTGTTGCGAATCGGATTTCGCTTCCTTATTCGACGACGACCGCAGTTGTCTCGTGGTGCGTTAGGCTTAGCCTCCGGTTCCTTCCGTATTCCGATTCTGCCGCAACACTAATCCTCTGTTGCTCAGTGATTCACACACGGCCTCGAGCCCCCATGTGGAGTTAGAGATGGGTGATGGTGAACGAAATAAGGGGCAGTACAAGATTATTACGCCACAACGCTTTTATTCCATGCTCCCGTGGATAGAAATCCACCTTCCTTCATCAACACTCCTCTAGCTCTCTCTTACAACTGATCAGTGTTGCCAGTGACACCCAGGTGGCGCTGGAACACATTACAAAGTAACTCCCTCTAGTGGTGTGTATCCGCACTAGGGCATTCCGACACAATTATGCTTCAACGAGAAAACTAATGGAAAAGATAAACTTCCGGAGATATCTGAACAAAAGATCAGTTATTTTGTCTTCGTGAAAATAATAGGGAAGGAATAAACGGGGAGAACGAAACAAAGGGGTGGCATTTTGTTATCCATTCAAGCACTATAACTCCGGGATAAATTGTACAATTAACGTTAATTTACTCTTGTTGGATAGGAAATTAAACGCTAATGCGTATAAAATATTGTCATTCAGAGAAGACCGAACATTGGGACTGCAAGTTCAGACGGAGTTGTTTATCTTCCTTCTATTTGGGGAAGTTTTTGTTGGCGACATATTCCCATTTCAGCAATGAGCTGAAGTGATGTTTTACGTAAAACCATTCTGACCGTGCTCCCACACAACCACCCCCACTTGATTTCTTCAGGAAACTTGTAGCTTGAAATTTCTGCACATCCGGCGAATACTGGTTCAACTATGAAATTTATTCTTCTTCTTCTTCATGTGTTCAACTAATTATTTTCTAAGTTATAACTTAAATAAGGTTCCAAAATATGTAATAAAATAAATAATACAATATAAAATCCTAAACATTTTTTAGACACAGTTTGTGTAGATTCAAGATATTTGAAATATTACTATATTTTTTTTATTGTGGGATTGTAATCAATCAGAAAAAGCCGATACTATTATGTGAAACTAATTAACTTTAATGTAAATTACCAAGCTAGATAAAACTTAAATTAAATAATCTTCCAAAATATGCAACTAATTAATTACTAAAATAAAAATAATAAAAAAAAATTTAGATAGTTTGTTGATTCAATAATTAAAAAAAATATAATATATTAGTAAAACAGTTTTTATTGTGGTGCTGCCATCTATCGGAAAGAAATACCATTACGTGCAACCTATTTTAATCAGTGATTATTGTTCATTTCAATTACCACATTAGATTAAACTGAAATTTAATAAGCTTTCAAAATACGCAATAAATTAAATGAGGAAATATAAAACACTAAACATTTATTTTTTAAACAATTTAATTTAACTTAAGAATTTTAATATTATACGATATAAGTAATAAAAAAAATAGCTGTGGTGCGACCATCTATCGGAAGAAAACGATACTATCATGAACATCTTATTCTAATTAACTTAACTTATCACGCTAAATATAACTGAAACACACATGGGAAATGTTCGATATTGTATTAATCATAAAAAAAATTTAAATGCCTATATTAAAATTTTGCAGCTCAAATTATTTCAAATAATGTGAAAACCTACAACTTTTGTAGCAATGTTAACAAATTTTGATGAGTTCTCGTGTGTAGTAAACTTAACTCTCCTATTTTCAGGTCTCGGTGTGGGCATGGCAGTGACCCTCGTTCCCGTCATTATCAACCAGTGGTTCGTCAAGTACAAGAGCACGGGGGCCGGGATCGCCTGCGCGGGGGCGACCGCGGGCTCCTTCGCCCTGCCCCCCATCGTGGAGTTCGCCATCGAGGAGTACGGGCTTGCGGGGGCGTTCCTCTTGATGGCGGGAATCACGCTGCATGGGGTGCTTGGGGCGGCGCTCCTGAGGCCGGCAGAGTGGCTCAAGAATAAGGCTGTGGAAGCGCCTTTGCAGAACAGGAAAAGTAAGGGTGGAGGACTTATTTAGTTTTTAAGTGGAGACGTGCGGTCTCAGACCACATGTAGCATTTACCGCAAGTCTCCATTTGAGGGTTAAATAGATTTTATCTTAAGTCCTTAATTATTTAATTACGTGGCGAGTTTGTTTTTAAAATATAATTTGCTTTTCCTTAATTGGACTATATTGTGAATGGGAGCCCCTATCACCTTTATATGGGCGACCTGGCCGCCAAGAGTATAAGTCGCAAAAATCTGAAAATGAACAAACGCCATTTTAAATGACTAGACAGCTAGAACTACCATTTGGCCAAGATGGTGTGGCTTAAATTTAATAGGTTGCCCAATAATGAGTTGGATTCCACTTAACATTACAGCTAAGGCGAGTTGCAAATTTTAATCTCTCTTATCTCGGAACTCTGTTTTTTGACTTAAAGGCCAGAGAACCCCCATATAATTCAAAATTTAATTAAAACAGCAATCAGCCACTTTTTTTCCCAGTACATTTGAAATGACATCATAGGTTTTATTATTATTTTAATTATACGAGAACCTTTTCAATGGAATTACATTTCAACTTTTAAAATGTAAAACTATTCTTACATATATATTGGTTATGTATTCGATTTAAAATATTTACGAATTTTTTTATTGAAAATAATGTAATTAACTCTGAATTTCTAAAAGTGGCTATACTTTATTCAACTATTTACGAGACTGTTTGCATTTTGTATCGTAAAAATTTTTATTTAAAAAAAAACTATTCCTAGGTGTTTTATTTGACACATTTTTCTTTACAAAACAGGTGACCAAAATCTCAATTTCATTACGACAAAATCCAAGAACACTCCTGAAGTCGAAGAAATCAAAAGTCTATTGAACGGCGAAAGCAACGGCGCCGTCCGTCCATTCAAATCCAACAAGACAGTGAGGTTTTCATGCAACGACGAACACAACGCAGATGTCCTCAACGAAGACAGCTGCCTCTTACAAAACTCGGAAAACATCCAAATAGTTCAGAGCAACGGAACTGCAATTCATGTGCCAAAAAGCCAGATGGAAAACGAGAAATTGGAACAGGGGCAATCAACACATTGCAATGGCACCGTCCACCAAGAAGATATATATTCAGACAACGAATCGGAATGCATCCGCTACGGGCATCTACAACTCGTCGACAACACAACCGAATACGATCCACAGATCAACCTGCAGACGATCTACGTGCCTCTGGACGATTTGCCGACTCGCACCATCCTCAAACCTTCCGTCTACCAGCCCACGACGGAACTCAAAAACCCATCCTCTTCTTCGAGGGCAGCATTCATGGAACCCCTCATGGCGGCCGTCGAGATCCTCAAGAACCCGATGTTCCTCATCATCGCTAGCAACTACTCCATCTTCTTCTTGTCCTACATGACCTACCTGATCGTCATCGTGGACTACTCTCTGGACCTAGGGGTGGACCGTACCGACTGCGTGTTCCTCGTGTCCACGTTCTCGATTGCCGATCTGGCGGGAAGGCTCGGGTCGGGGTGGATCACGGACTCGGGGATCGTGCAGAGGAAGCACCTCATGATGGGGAACATGGTGATCTTCGGGGCTCTGCTCGTCGCCACGTCGTTCGTGACGACTTATGCCGCGATCACTGCCGTTGCCGTGAGTGCTGGACTCGTGGTCGGAGTGAATCTCATCCTGTTTTACGCCCTGCTGGAGGAATACTTGGGGATCAGGAAGCTCCCGATGGCCATTGGTCTGATGAATTTCTCGATTGGGGTGGTTTCGCTGGTCACACCTCTCTTAACAGGTAAGCAGAATGCGAAGACCTAACCCTAGATTCAATACAGTGGACGAATAGAATTAAATGGTTTAGCCTTGTTTATGGGTTGGTTGGGATTTAATGGCACAAGGGCCAGTTTTGGCCATGCTGCGCCAAACACACGACTCTTCGCTAAATTTACACTATACCCTCAAATGGGACATCTAAATACAAATTATTAAATGTCCTCAGTTGAATTAAATAGTTGGAAATACGACGTCTAATAAAATAAAAATGGACCCTTTAAAATGGTTGTTTCTTTAATTACTGTCGCACTAGGGATGGTTCAAAGGTATATCTCAAAGGAGAGACCCGGGTACAGTGCCTTGTATTTTTGAACCATGGTCAGATGCCGAGGACAATACCTGAGCTGGCACCCGATGGAACCTCAATAGGCGTCAGGACATTGGACCCCGATCAGATTTAACGTGTTCCAGCTCGTATACACGCTGGTGATAATTGAACGTCTTTCGTAATTTAGTAGCGACTATACAGCCCTCGGATCACGAGATCGCTACAAGTTATTATTTGTCGATTAGAACTCTCATTCTCTGATTTCAACCGAATTCTGTACCTCTTAACCAGCGTTTGAAAGGTGATCCTTTGAAATTAAAATAAATTCTCAGTTTTGCCGGCCAATACTAAACCTCCTAAGTTCGCTCTATCAGAACGACGTCCTAAACGATTGCGACGTTTGGACACTTAGCGGGAAGTTTAGAATTACTTTTCAATTTTAAAATTTGTCAGTAAAAAGTTTTAAAATATTTTTTTTTTTTTAAACTTTAAGCACTTTTAAGAAAAGCGTTTTTTTTTTTAATGTATGTTCAAATAAATATTTTTTTAACCTCACCTTGCATTATGTCCCACAAAAATCCACACTATTTCTTTGTATGTCTACTTAAATATTAAGTTTATTATATTTTTTTTAGTATATTAATATTCCGAAAAGTAAAAAACAATTCAAGACGCTTTAAATCCAAAAAAATAACATAAAAAAATGATTTTTTTATTTTACAGGATACTTTCGAGACACCATGGGCAGCTACGACCACCTCTTCCACCTTCTGGGCGGAGTCTCCATTTTCTGTGGTCTCCTATGGGTCCTGGAGCCACTTCACGCAGCATGTGACCGAAAAGTAGCCGAAAAAGGACCCCCGGCATAAATTCTATCACCTGCATGGACTTACTTTAAATTGCATTTTAAAGTGACCTAAGTGCCACTTTAAATAGCAGATACATCCACGCGTCCTCGGCGATTGCAAAGTATCTGGCTATAGAGCGAAGAGATTCCAAGTTCAACGCCAACTTAGTGCATATCGTTACAAATTGGCGACTTCCGGACTTTGGATAAACGCAACCTTCAATCAAAGACTTGTGGTGCCATCATCATTCGATCACCACAAATTGACTTGCGACGTGCAAACATCCCAATCACGTGATAACGCTTCATGCATTTCAATCATTCATCCCCTAACTGACAGACTGCAAAGAGAGAAGTTACTCTTGGCGATTGTTTTGGTCGTGAGGCTAAATACCTGGCTATGAAGCAAGAGGTCTCGGGTGCAACGCTAGCTAACGCACATAGCTACTAACTTTTCGATGATACTTTGATGTATGAAGTTGAATTTCATATATACGATGCGGATCAAACTATTCAATGCATCACACCATTTACTCAAGATTGCAATCCAATTCTGAGGGATCACAAATCAATTGCTGTTGACTTAATGCGAGTGGGAATGTCGTTCATTATATCCTAATTTGCGTGTGTAGAGAAAATATTGAACGATCCATTGAAACTTGTTGCCCCCATAAATCCATGAAACGTCTGCGAGAGCAATCCATAGCGAAACAGTGTGAAAGCACAAAATGACGTAGCGTGGGAAATTGAAGATCAGTTAAGGAGAATACTAGAGTTCGCACATTCCAACGACTGTGAGGGACAACGATAAATTTAACATTCATCAGTATCCTCTGCACGGTAAGTCTTAAGAAGCTAACGGAGAATTACAGAAATCTCTCGAACCGAAGTCAGGAACGACTTTCTCAGTGGTAAAGTATCCGACTCGTAATCGGAGGATTATGACTTCGAATATCTACTCGGACTAGATAATTATAGTGAGCTCGTAATCGGAAGGTTACCAGATTCGTTCCTGAAAGTTAGTCTAAACAATCCATAATTTCAACCGCCATGTATAAGGAACTGGCGTACGTTAAATCTGATCCAATGTCCTGACGCTTATTGAGGTTGTGCTGAGTGTCAGCTCAGGTGTTGTCCTGGTCATCTGACCACGATTGGATTGGCAATTTCCTATCTAGTTGGCAAATTTGTAAAAGTTATTTTTTTTTTGTTAAATGAAACAAAGAATTTTCACTTTAAAAAAAACCAAACGTTTCACAAGTTTGCCAACTAGGTTTGGGATTTTAATTGGGCCTTAAAATTGCTTGTAATTTTTTTAAAAGCCTGGTAATTTACAAGATTTTTCTCGTTTAAATGTGGAAAAAGAATTTTAAATGGGAAAATGCCAACCCCACCAGAAAATATATTAAAATTTTGTAGATTTTTACAATGATTTCACCAACATTTATCATGCCTTTACGTTGGTAAATTCATGTAGAGTTAGCAAAATCACAAACCCAGTTAGCCAACTTGTGAAACATTTGGCTTTTTTTTTTTCAAAATGAAACTTCTTGTAGCTTAATTAAAAAAAAAGCCAAATGTTCCACAAATTGGTCAACTAGGTTTCTAATTTTGCCAAGTCTCGACAGGAATTTATGAACATTAGGGAGAGTCTCTCCTCTCAGCGATGTTAATGCAGAGCAGACAGAATTTGCATGATTTCATTTTCGGTCCGAAACCTTTCAAATACGCCGTGTCTTTCAACTGCCCAAAATATTGACCTTTGTGTAAATTTGTTTTTGTTGTTAGCAGAATACCAATAAATGATATACTTGTCATGTTAAAATGTTTACATTTGAAATTCATTAACAGCATTTTAAAATTTATGGAGTGCTTATCATTTGTTTCAACCATTTCGTTGGTTACGCATCCACCTACCTTTACGTACTTATTTTAAATTTCTATAATATGATGCTTAACATTTTTTGTCGTGAATAAATTTTTTCTTAATTACTTATTTAATTTTTTTCACTGCAAAAGGGTTCTGCCTAAACTTGTTAACGGTAAAGTTATATTTTGAATTGTGTAATTCGTTTTTTATATTTTCCTTTGTTTACAATACAATGCGACATTGTCTCAAATGTCATCAAGAGAGATTTCTTAAACTCAGAACTCTAAAATCCTCTGCAGAAGAATCTATTAATTTTCATTTAATTCACATATTTTTAAGCACCATGTTGATGCCAACCCACAAATAATGTAACTGTACTTTAAGATTTTAAGTAAAGTTTAATGATTTAAAATTTATGCGTTTGTTCTTTTTGCTCTCAATTTATGTGTTTTGCTGATATACAAAACGTACTTTTGATTTCGAAATTGGGACATTAGTACTAATATTTTTCTTTGACTTTGTGTGTGTAGTGTTTATTTACCCTTTTAGTGTGTTAAGATTTGCATTTGATGTAGAGAAACGAAAAAATACTGCCACACTTAACCACATAAAATTTAATTGTATTCTAGCATTAAGGGAAAAATTAAATTATTCAGATAATTATAGTTTAAGTAGAACAAGAGGAATAATTTTATATAACTCTTTAACAAAATCTGATTACAGTTTTCGAAAATATCTTCACTGAAGTAAGCTACTCGGAACAAAATAGTAAAATAACGCGATTTTTGTATGAATAATTTATTGTTGTGTGGAGGGGAGTGGTGCACATTTAACCTGTTGTGACCTTGCATTAGTTTTAACATGGAAGTTTGTAAACAGTTTGACAGCTCGGCTATTGTCCCTATAGCACCTGTCCATAGTTCTAAATTAGGAGGCAATGTTTTCCAGTGGTGAAAAACAAGTTTATTATAATAAGATTAAAAAAAACACTTTACGTTTAGATAGTGCAGGTTTTAAATTTTAGGAAAGGGAAATTCAGGCAGGTTTTTTTACTGAGCAAACGTACTTCTTTAGTTACCTTAAACATTTATTCTATATTCGTACAAATTAAAAATCGTATACTGGTACAAATTAGCAAGTATGGCTTAAATGACAATTTCCAATAAATTTTTCTAATAAAATTAGTGGCGATATTTTTTCAGTTTGAAAAATCAAAATGCAATACAAATATTGACATTTTAAACACATACAATTTTATTGCATTATAATACATAAATTTTGTTTAATTATATTAAACAGTTTTTACATATAAATGGCTCTTTGGAATGTTCATCACCCATCTATGCCTATAATCAAAAACACTCTACAGCCAATTAAAATTGAGAGAACGGCCTGTGTTTAAAAAAAAACAAATATCAGAACAAAAAAACCTTTCTAGTTAATAAGAAATAAAATAATGCCAAAAGGCTTATTTACAAATAATTTAAAATAAGAGCATAAAATGAAATTATGTGGAACAATAATCAAACTGGGTATATGAGAAAACTTGTTACAAATTAAACTACTAATAAATAAAAATCTAAATATTGGAGAAAGACTTCTATGAAGGCAACTGCACTGACATGTCAAAATATACTTGCAAAAGGCCAGAAAAAAAATGTAGCAATTTGAAATTCAAAGTTTGAATTCAATAGTACATAAATAATGCTTACACATATTTATGATCCACTTGAGATCATTCAAATGAAATTCTATAACCCATACATATAACTACAGCACCTGGTATACTGGAAAACTTGTTATCAATTTTCCCACACAATAAGTAAGGAAACAAATGTTTGAAATAAAGCCATTAACTACTTTAAAAAAAACTAAAAGGAAATTATATAATCAGCAATTGTAAATTATATAAGCAGCAATATATTTGATGACTTGTCAGAAATTAACCCAATACTGATACATAAGGAAATAAATATTGAAAATGAAGTTATGAAGAAGAAAATATGACATAATAGTAGGAAAATCAATCTTAACTTGCAACAGAACCTTAAATTTAAATAGTGGAGAGTAATTAACAATTGCAGGCATGCAATGGTTGCAGTGAAAATTTACCCGAAACTTTTGAAAAACTTAAAAATGAAATTCCTTGGAATTTTCTGTTAAATCCAGGAATATTGAAAATAGTGCCATTGTTACAAAAATCTGGACTGATCAATTAACTATCTAATATAAGCATTTATTATTATTTAAAAAAAATGGACAAATATTTTAGCACAAATTCCAACTAACAAATAAACTAAAAACTCGTCATTTTTACTAATACTTAAAAGAAAAATCCCACACCTGCAATTGATAATTCAATCCTTATGTGCAATCTCCCATCAAGTCACTTCGGTCCAAAAGCTGCTCCAATTTCTCTGGGGACAACACACAGTCCTCATCGGTTTTAACGAACCCATTCACCTCGCATGCTTCAAGCAGCTCCAACAGCTCTTCCCTAGTGATAGCCGGTTGTGCCTCGGTTAATGTCTTCTTCGAGGCAAAGCGCCCCTTTTGTATGATCACCTTCTCAAGCTTCCTCTTGGCAGTGGCGTAATCAAACACCTTTTCATCTACTGTGTTGCGTACCAGTAAACGGTACACAACCACGGGTTTGGTCTGTCCGATCCGGTGGCAGCGGTCCTGAGCCTATAACAGATGCAGATAATTTTAAGTTTGAAAGACTTTCGAATAAGTATGGTAATGTGGCATATTTTATGTCTGAATTTTAATAATTAGCCAAAACGGTAAGCAATTAGTAAAAAAAAAATACAGTAATTGTTTATAAAGCAAAAATATTTTTTTTCAGTTCTAGAACATTAATACACATAAAAAAGTTTCAGTATTAAAACCGCCTTTTCCGATTTAAAATATATTGTGCGTTTGTGAATATTACACAAATATTGAATTTCTGTCAAAAGATTTTTACAAACTTTAACACGCGATATAAGTGTTCTAGTTCTAAAAAGAGATTAAAATAGGCTAAAAAGAGGTTCCTGGTACATAAGCTTTTCGATCACAGCTAGTACGCCACACCTGCCCTTACTACACTACTACTGTATAATAAAAGAATCATTAGCTATTAATTATTTATGCTCAATGTCATTCATTCAATTTTTTTTATAAATACCAAAATTAAATAAGGAAAAGCACACAAAATAGAGGAATATAGCAATTCAATGGTCTGGTTAGATTAAAAAGTAAAAGTGATTAATGTAAACACACGAATATTAAAAATTATCACTTTTAGTCTAACCGCGCTCATAAGCGATAATTGTACTGCAATTTTTAATCAATCGAGTGACTAAAAAATCAATCAGCAACTGCCTGGAGATTATTTTAATTACATAAGATTCAGGGCTGCCACATTTCAGATTTCGAAACCCCCAAAGTAAAGATTAAAAATTGCCAAACTCCAGAAGTTCATTAAAGCATTTCTTCCATTTTTTTATACTATATTTCATTTCCTCACTTTACATTTTTTTAAATCTATAGGACAATTCCAAGAAATTGCAAATATTTTATTAAGTTTGGAACCATGTAAAATTAAACCACTTGTTAAAAATATGTTGATATGCAGTGTTCAATCTAAGCGTTTTTTGAAAGGCGGGCCGCCCTGCCCGTCCTTTTTCCATCTCAATAACGCTCTTGTGGCCCCCTTTTCAAAAATGTCGCCCTCTTTTGAAAAAATTACACCCCTCTTACCCTTTTCAGTCAAGCACAAGTGTCCTTGCTTCCCTAGCTGTCTTTAAAAAAAGGCATTGATTTAAAAAATGTGTAAAAAAATTGTCATTAAGAAAATTATGACAGTAGAAAAACAAACTCCGTTTTAACTATGCGATGATTCCGCGGTAATTTCAAGCACTAGGCATTCCATGCATCCTATTGGTTGCCTGTGTCCGCATATGAAATTAATTTTTTTTTTTAAAAAGAAGATGGTTTGGGGCGAGGTTACAAAATTAGGCACCTTATTTTTTAAGTGAAGTTTTATTTTGGATTTAAATAGCCTTTTCATCAGTTTTATAAGGGGTCTGATTAGAGCTAATTACAGATTTGGTTTTCAGGGAAAACCAAATTTTGGATTTTAAGTAGTATCTTCATAAAGAGACATCAATTTTGTACTCTTTTCTTCAAGATAGGCCCCGAACCGTCAACAATTGCTCGATATGCAGCTCTAGCGCAGTGTCAACCAATAAATCAGACTTTTTTTTGTTTGTAACATCAAGCAATAGTTCATTGTAATCAAAACTTAGAGTAAATTATAATGCAGACAAAAGAATATTGAGTCTTCTATTTTTAAATGGTAGTCTATTGTGATAAGCTCATGTTATCTGTTTTAAAAATAATTGTATATTATCATTGAAACTAGATGTTACACACAATTAATAGCTATCGCAGATAAAAAGATATTTGTGAGTTATTATAACTAATTTATATCAATATTTAAGAGAATATAAAAGTTACTCACAATCAAAATTATATCAAATATCACTTTAAGTTGTACAAGTTAGTAAAATTTAAATTTATTGTTGAATTTGGAATGCAGAAATATAGTAAAACATACCAAAAAGAATTTGCAAGTTTTTAATTTTAAATAGAAATATTGCTACTTAGCCTTAGAAAGTGCAAGTTCTTCCAGAAGGGTTTCTGAAAGCATTTTTGTATGTACAAAATTTTTCAGTTGAAATTTAACTTTTTTTTGCACCAACTCAAAAGGAGGGGGGGGGGGGGTCATTCCATGTCAAATCAACACAAGAAAATGCATTTTTTCCCCTCACCATCTCTGATTTTTATGAAATTTGGCTAACTTATTATACCTACTAATAATGTAAAAAATGCAAAATTTTAACCTCATAGGCTTATTGTTTTTTTAATTATTTGAATTTCAAAATGGCTGAAAAAAAAATTTAGCGTGTGATCCTATTGTCATCCCACTCTGAAAATTGGTATACATGTAGTTTAGATGTTGTAGTATTCAGGGAAAAAATATAATAAAAATTGAGAAATTTGTTTTTTGAGAATTCAAGGTCAAAGGTCAAATAATATGACCTTAAAAGATTTTTCACCAAACCTTCATGTGTTTCTAATCATTTTAAAAGTCATTTAAAGAGCTTTAAAACGATACCAAACTTATTTCTATATGTTAATTAGAACAGGAGTTATGGTAATTTAAATGTAGGGCAGATTGTACATTTTCAGCCATTTTGGAATTCAAATAACTAATAGGCCTATGAGGTTAAAATTTTGCATTTATTACATTCTTAGTAGGTATAACAAGTTCACCAAATTTCATAAAAATCGGAGATGGTGAGGAAAATGACTGTGTTGATTTGACATGGAAATGACCCAGGGGAAAAACCTCTATATCTTAAACCTTAAAGGTGTCTCTTACTAGCAGTACATAATGTGCTTCTAGAAGGAAAGGTTTCATGTTAAACCACTGAGCTAGAATAACATAACTATAAGCACTGAAGCGAAGAGTAAATGTGGCCAACCACTTACTCCTTTTAGAGCGAAGGCAGAAAAAATAGTCCCTTCGCATGTTAGCGTAGATTTAAAAAGTTAATGTTTTCCCAAAAATACATTAAATGTTACATATTTAATGTTTTTCAATGCCTACTAACCAGAAAAGGAAGACAAAAAACACAGAAAAAAACAATTTTGAACATTTCTGTGACGTCAGGCGAGACTCCCGCATAGCAGGAACGAACCTTTCTTCCAAATTGCATGCATCCTTGCAGCACAGCATAGTACATTGTCACTCAATGAGTTAAACTGAACAATTAGCTGAATGCCCGTCTCGTTAATTTTTTAACCAAATATCTAGCATTCTAAAATTTGGTGCATCTTTACCTGCAAGTCTCCCTGGGGATTCCAGTCCGAATCGAAGATAATCACAGTGTCAGCCGCAACGAGGTTGATACCCAGCCCCCCAGCCTTGGTACTGATGAGGAACAGGAATGTAGAGGGATCCTCATTAAACTGCCTGATCTCCTCTTGGCGTTCTTTGAGGCCCACGCTCCCAATCAGGCAAGTGTACTTGTGGTTACGCAAACCGCAGTAATCCTGCAGAATTTCAATCATTGATACAAACTGGGAGAAAATAAGGCATTTGTGACCCCGGTTTTTCAGCTCGGTCAGAAGGACATCGAGGACCATGAGCTTGCCGCTGCTGCGTACGACGTTTTCGTCGACCAGATAAGATTCGTTTGTGGGATCTAACGGGTATGAGATCATGTAGGGATGGCAGATTATTCTTCTGAGGCACATTGATATGTTCCTTGTGTTGAGGTGGACTTCCGACATTTTAAAATCGTCGTCGCTGACTGGAGGTGGCAAGCTTTTACTGATGCTCAACTCGGATATTTCGTAGTTCACTGCTCCAAAGTATTGAGCTGTCTTAGATACTCTTTTAGACATCTGACCGTCTGTCGCAATTTTGAATAATTCGTTCTTTGGTTCCTTATGCACAATGCCCTCAATGGTGCGTTTCAAAACAGATGTGTAATACTTCTGTTGTATCTCCGATAAGGGACACTCCACAATGACCTCTTTTTTGTTTGGAATATCCAGCTTGACATCCGACTTGGTCCTTCTCAGAAGGAAAGGCGTCAGTATCTGATGAATGGTCGAAATGATTTGTTTCTCCTGTTCTTTGGCGAGTATTTCCTTCGTTATCCCGTTTTGTGTGAGACGGCTGATGTCGAACCAGGACTGGAAAACCTTGAGATCATCGAATATCTCCGGAAGGATGAAGTTCAGCAGAGACCAAAGTTCCGATAAATCATTCTGCAAGGGTGTGCCAGTCAGAAGAAGCCTATGAACAGTATTGTACACTTTTAGTGCTTGAATAAGCTTGCACTGAAAGTTTTTAATTCTGTGAGCTTCATCAATCACCAGCATTTTCCACTCCGTTCTCCGCAGTTTACCTTGGTCAATAAGTGCAATAGAGTAAGAGGTAATTACCACAGGATAGCAGTAACCCTCTCTCACTTTCACCTTTATATTAATTTTCTTTCTCAATTCTTCTCTTTCGTTTTTATCTCCATGATACAATATCAACGGAATCTCAGGAGTGAACCTTTGGAATTCCGAGTACCAATTAGGTACGGTAGACAACGGACCACAAACGAAGAAAGGGCCGCTGACACCCATTTCTATTAAGTGACTAATAAATGCTATGCATTGGATAGTCTTACCAAGTCCCATTTCATCAGCCAAAATGCCATTGACGCCATTTTCAAACAGAGTCTTCATCCACTCAAAACCGTCAAACTGATATTGCCGCATGACACCTCCAGTCAACAACTTTGGTTGTAGTTTCGACACATCTTCGATATTAGACGACGGACGCACATACGGAGGCGAACTCTCTTCCGTCGCCACTTGGATATTCATATTTTCCTTCTTGTATACATCCATTATATTCACATCGAATTTCAGCCTCTTCTTGGCAGGCGATTTGCTTTTCCCACTGCTCTTTTCAAGGCTGTCAGTTGTGTCCTTTTTCCGTTTGTCTTTTTTGATCAGAAGAGCCTCGTGTTTGTCAAGTTTATCAGCCATGTACTTGGCGTAAATGCTGCTACGGCTTAAGAGGAGGTTTAGGCGCTTGTAGCACTTTTCTTCTTCCACCTTCTTCTCCTCCTCAGCCATTTTCTTTTTCAACATCCGTTCATCCGAAGCAAACTTTTCCTCTAATTCATGCTCTTCATCCAACATCTTCTGAGTAATGAGACCGCCATTGGTGATCTTTGGATCGTTATTTGCTGAGCTATCGGTGATATGGTCAACGTAGGAGATCTGTAAATCATTGTTTGCTGAGTCGTTTGAATCTTCTTTTTTTACAAATCTTCCGTTCTTCCTCTTTTTGCTTATAGACGAATTTGAAGACGAGGCATCCATGTTGAATTTAACAATACCAGAATGTTCTGAAAAATAAATAAATTAGAAATTATAGTTGAACTGATTGCACACTAATTAAAAATGACTTTTTTTTTATACGAGTAGATAAATTTAATTTTTAACTAAGAAAAAATTATAATTAAATCGAGTTTTTTAAAAAAAAAGTGCATTGAAAGAAATTTACTAAATAAATTAAATAATACAATAAAACAGATAGGACAAGAAATAATGTAAAACAGTAGTATTAATGTTAATAAAGTAATAAATATATGAATTACAATTAAACAATTTTTAAACATAAAGTATATACTTTATTTTTGTGATACATATATAAATAGATAACATAATTACTTCACTTTAATGCGTTTCTATTAAATTCATAAAGAAATTGGGCATTTGGCGCCTCACTTTTAATTTTTGAGGTGGAATGAAAAATGTCTTCGAGCCCCAACACATTTATGCGATTATGTATGGTCCCATTTTTTGTTAATTTCAATATGTACAGTGTCAATTTGTGGAAGTCTGTTTTTATGTTTCTCAAATTTGTGAAAGGGCCGAAAATGACCCCAGGTTTCAGCTGGATAAACCCCTGGTTAAGTCTCTTAAATGAGAACAGAAATACACAGCTAGAAAATTTAAGCCAAATTAGTTATTACTAACATTTTAATTGTTTTGTAATGAAACTTTCTCATTCTAATAATTTTGTTGATATCTTATGAATGTAGACCAATTATTCAAAATAGGGGAAGATTAATAAACTGAATATTTATAATTAAAAAATGTAACTTAATTACATTTTTAAAACAATTTGGCTAACAAAATTTCTTTAAACATTAGTCTACTTAGAAATTTTTGTTTTTCTATAGCATAAACATTAAATGTGAATATAATAATAAAGGGATATGTTCATTGTTACTCGTGTGACCGTCAGATAAAATTATCATAAAAACGTACATTTTTCACAATACTAAACATATTTAGGATAAAATTCAAAATTACTATTTAAAAGTTCATGTCATTCCGCTTCATAAAACATGTCTAATATGTAATTTAGTATATTTTAGTTGGCTAGGAAATAAATAAAAATTTTGTTACTCTTGTGACCACTGGAAAATGCAAAATACAAATTGTTTTTAAGGTAGAATTTCTGTGAATTATATGAGAATACAAAACTCAAATTTACAAATAGAGTAGAGTAATTATATGTCTTCTAAAGGGAACAACTATTGAATCTCTTTGATAACATCTGAATTAATGGCATTATTTTAAGTAAAATGCTAAACGTTACTCTTGTGACATTTTGTCTACAATTGAATTTCGGCTTAAAAACCTCAAAAAATCATTAATATATGGGAACGTCCACCAAAAATAAAACTTTTTACTGAAATTAAAATTTTAACCGAACTCGAAGTGTAGTATATCAATTTAATCCTAGAAAGTTGGTGGATATGAATTTGTAAGGTATTTTTTTTTTATAAGAATAATAGTCTGCAGTGAAATTGTTCTAAAAGTCGACATATTTCTTCACTTATATTGGGGTCAAAAATGTCACTTTGATTATTGTATATTATTTTCTTAATTTTGTTCATTAATTGAAATTATTATATATACAAATTAATTATCTATTTCCATATTTATCATATATATGTAGTTGAAATATTTTAGATTAGCATTTGAATAAAATTTTAAATGTATTTAATAGCGATGTTTAATTGTCACAAGAGTAACAAAAAACAGTACAGTTGTAGTATAGGACATTTGGCGTGCGAGGTTTTTTGGCGTGTTTTATAGGGGCAATAAATTTATAATATGGCAACCCCACCTGACATTGTTGGTATTTTCCGATTCTTGCGGCGACTTTCAACCTGGCAACCCTATGCTATGTTTAACGGCAATTTTTCGTCGCCAAAAAAAAACCCGCACCAAATGTCCCATACTACATCTGTTCCCAAAAAACATATAAAAGTTTCAAATTTGTAAAAACTACTTAACATTTTTACTTTAAACCTTTTAATCTCTGATTTGGTGGAATAATACATATTTTACATCATTTATTTTTTTGTGTGCTATGCATAGAACATTTACCTCTGATACAAACTTTAATACAATATTGTCATTTGAGATTTTTTATACAGTAACTGAGTGATTGGGGTCATTATGTTACATGAATGGGGTCAGGTTTACTGTACGGTCACCCTTGGCGCGATTTTTCCGCATTTGGCAATAATTTTTTTTAAATGGCAACCCCTCTTCGAAACGACAAGGAATTGCAGCAACCCTATTGGACAACAGTCGCCAAAATGACGACTTTTGGCGAGATTTTGAAAAAGTCGCCAAGGGTGACCATACAGTAAACCTTTACCCATGAATGATTTGGAAGTTGCTATCTCCAACCATTTGGTCATGAAAGTCAACAATTAAAATATGATTTGGTTGAGTTTTGTTAATTAACGTCGCACTAGAGCTGCACAGTGGGCTATTGGCGACGGTTCGGGGTCAATCTCGAAGGAAAGACCCGGGAACACATACACATTCATACATGTACCTCGTTATTTTAGAACCATGGTCAGATGACGAGGAAACACCGGAACTGGCACCCAACGCCTTCAATAGATGTCGGGACTTTGGACCCCGATCAGATTTATAGTGCACCAGTCCCGTATACACGCCAGTATAATTTGTTGGATATTCTGGACGACTTTCTAGTATTTTTGTAGCAAAGCTGGCAACCCTCCGATCGCAAGATCACTACTTTTTTACTTTTCTATGTCAAGTCCATTTCCCGGATTCGAACCACCAATCCTCTGATTAGTAGCCGAACGCCTTACCAACTGAGCAACCGCTGATTTGATGGAGTGCCCTTCCATACCAAGGTTAAACCAATAGCGCATAAATTGTATCTGAACATGAAAGTAAACACTGTAAAGATTATTGAAGAAAAATTTACGAATTATACATTACCACAATAAAATACACACATATTATAAGAATTGATTGTAACAAAATATCAAGTTTCCCATAAGTTAAGAACATTTAATGTAAAGTTCAGTCATACTTCTAATTAGTTAAAACCAAACTACCTCTTTAAAACTAATCAACAAACAGAAGATACATTTTTTGATGAATCAAGAAAGAAAAGATGGAATAAAATTAACACATGAAACAAGTTGAAGATTATTAAAAGTTGTTCGCACAATGACTATATATAAAATAGGCATTTAAAATATTTCCTCTTGTATAAAATATTATTTATAAAATACAAAACAAAAGAATAAATAAGCCAAAATAAATCCAAATTAACAAAGTACTTACCAATATAAAAGTTTCACTAATATATTTAAAAGCAATATAATAAAAATCGTTCAAAGAACAATTACTACATTATCAAAAATTTTATTATGTGTTCTAAAAACGAGAGTGACACACTGTGGCGGGAACTAAAGTGCATTCACTTCACGAAAATTTAGTAAGTTATTTTAATTTTCATGGCACACTTTTATAACTAAGGAAAAGAAATTAAATCAAATAGTTTTCAATACTTAATTTATACAAATCAGAAAAATAACAACATCTATATATTTTTTTTAAAAAAATGTATGTCTCTAACATGTGGGTTGATTTAGTTAAGCAATAAGTTAGCTGCACAATGAGCTATAAACAACTAGAACGACCAGTGACGTCAGAGCATGTTTGTTTGTGGGATAGCTAGAGTTTGCTTTGTTTAAATAACGTCGCAATAGAGCTGCACAGTGGGCTATTGACGACGGTTTGGGCCCTATCTCAAAGGAAAGACCCGGGAACGATGCCTCGTATTTTTGAACCATGATCAGATGACGAGGACAACACCTGAGCTGGCACCCGACGCAACCTTAATAGGCGTCAGGACATTGGACCCTGATCAGATTTATCGTGCACCAGTCCCGTATACACGTCAGTATAATTTGTTGGATGTTCTGGACGACTTTCTAGTATTTTTGTAGCAAAGCTGGTAACCCTCCGATAGCAAGGTCACTACTTTTTTTTTGTCAAGTCCATCTCACGGATTCGAACCACCAATCCTCTTATTAGTAGCTGAACGCTTTATCCACTGAGCAAGGGATAGCGTTAGAATTTTCTTCAAAACTACTAAAACTTTGAAAAGATGAATGATATTTATTTAGAATATGATGTTAAAACCCAAGTTAAACTCAATTAATATAAAATTTGAACACAAAAAAGTTATATTATTATTTGTTCACCGCTGTAATCGGCAGCTTACACGTACCCGTAATCCCACAAATAAGGCGAAGCCTCTGTGGCCGAGTGGCTAAAAGGCGTCAGCTGAGAATCAGAGGGTTCCTGGTTCGATCCTAGACAGTGGCGGAAGAGAAATAGGGCACAGGTGGCATTGGCGGCTCGTCCACTACAGCAAGTACAGCCGGGCTGCACCTAAATTCAGTATTTTAAAACTAAAATAAGATATTTTACTAGTTTTCTTAAATGAAGATTATTTTCTTAAATGAAGAAATTTCTACGGTAGTAAACAAAATCTCCGATAAATAGCAAGCCTGTTTACCGTAATGTACAATTCGGGAGGGGGAAAACTCCATTCAATCAAAACTGCTGCCAAAAAGCGAAATTCGAAATCGGCTGCATCGTTGCCATGGCAACCTCTACGTAGTATGGAGATTCCCCCCATGCTAATGCACTGCATTTGTGAGAAGGTACAGCCAAAATGGATTTTCTTGTTTTAGCTGCACTTGAGGTTCGATATGCTGATTGGCTCGTGGATGAAACGAGAAGTTACGAGAATATCTTACAACGGAAATGGTTTTCGTGATACATTTACTGTGTGCTGTTGTTTCAGGACATGGTCCTGCTGTTGTTTCGTATGTAAAAGTTAATATTAAAATTGACCGATTTGCAGGTTTAAAAGAAAGCAGGATTGCTTTAATTTTCAAAAAATAAGTAAGTGTTTTCGATTTTTTTTTCGCATGTTATCATTTCGTAAAAATTGAAAGGAAACTTTGATTTGTGTAGTGAATAATAAAGAATTTCCGTTCATGTATGGTTTTTGGAAAATACGGGGGGAAAAGGGGGGGGGGGGGATTCACGTTATTTCGCCTGCTGCACTAACATTTTCGACCACGGGCCGCCACTGACCACGATCAGATTTATCGTGCACCAGTCCCGTATACACACCGTTAATTTTTGTGGAGAGATTAAATGTAAAAGGATTTACAATCTATTTTGCATTGTTGAAAAGCAAACACGTGTTTCATGAAATAACGAACGATACACGAAAATATGCAGAATTCGTGACAATCCTTATATTTATCTGTCTGATGGCGTTATAGTGTTTGTTTTTAAAACTAGTTTAACCGTCTATCAACCCTCATTTTCAATTTAATTCTAGTTTTGTAAACGTAATTTAAAATGTAAAATGTTGGTAAAAAATAATATTTCTAAAAAAAAGGGAAACCGACTTTAAAAAAAATGCGCTAAAAAGTAAAAAATAATTTTTAATTTTACGAATTAGTTGAAAAAATTGAACTATTGAATATCAATTTTATACTTAGTACAACTTTTTGAAATCGGCGCCAAAATTTAGGTATGATTTTTGTAGATTGGCACCAACTTCCAAAAGTTTTACTACGTATAAAATTGATATTCAATAATTCAATTTTTTCAACTCATTCGTAAAATTAAAAATTATTTTTTACTTTTTAGCGCATTTTTCTTAAAGTCGGTTTTCCTTTTTTTTAGAAAGATTATTTTATTTTTCCCTTTTTAGTTTTTAATTTCGCAAGGGGCTTCGCCCCCTATTCACCAAGAAATTCTAGTAGCAACTTGTGCTCAACAATGTATATTTTAAAACAATCCCTAACAAAGCCAATAAATGCATGTTAAACGAAATGTCATTGTTGTACAACTTCCGTTAAACAATGAAAATATTTTGAAATCGGATAAATTGTTTCAAAAAAATCCGGTTAATCGACATTTCGGGATATATAACAGCCGGATAACCTATTATTATTTTGAAGATTTTGACGAAGTGGATTTTTCTCTATTCAACAAAAAAAAGAATTTTCGAAATCGGACGAAATTTCGGTTCTACTTCAGATATTTGGACAATTTTTTGGGGGGGGTTGGATAGGGGATGTTTCACTTGGGAGCAATTTGAAAAAAATATTCGGTGTTATCTGGCTGTTAACTACCCGGAATTCTCAATTAACCATAAATTGAGAATTCCGGGTAGTAATTAACCGGACCGTTTGAAAATAAATATTGTAAATATAAAATTGAAATATATATATTGAAAATATTGTAAATAAAAAATATTCGAAAATTCTTTTTTTTGTTGGATAGAGAAAAATCCACTTAAACAAAATCTGTAAAAAAATAATCGGTTATCCGGCTGTTATATACCCGGAAATGTCGATTAAACGGAGTTTTTTTTAAACAATTTATCCGTTTCAAAATGTTTTCATTGCTTAATAGAAGTTGTACAACAATGACATTTCGTTTACCCAGCATTTACTGCCATGGATAGGGATTGTTTTACTATATACATTGTTGAGACAAAATGTAAGCACAAGTTGTTACTTGAATTTCTTGGTAAATAATAGCAGGGGACGAAGCCCCCCGCTAAATTAAAAATTTAAAAGGGAAAAATAAAATAATCTTTCTAAAAAAAAGGAAAACCGACTTTAAGGAAAATGCGCTAAAATCTAAAAAATAATTTTTAATTTTACAAACGAGTTGGATAAAATTGAATTATTTAATATCAATTTTATACTTATTAGAACTTTTTGAAGTTGCTGCCAATTTACAAAAATCGTACCTAAATTTAAGCGCCGATTTCATAAAGTTTTAATAAGTATAAAATTGATAGTAAATAATTCAATTATTTCCGACTCCTTCGTAAAATTAAAAATTATTTTTTACTTTTTAGCGCATTTTTCTTAAAATCGGTTTTCCTTTTTTTAGAAAGATTATTTTATTATTATAGATATTTCACATTCATTTATGACAATTGCATTACTTTGAATTAGTAAAACAACAGCACGCTAAAATAAGCTCGACCTGTGTAGAAGAATTTAGGACGTTGCTTTTCACTCACTGCAATGACTTGTTGGAATCTAATTTCGACTCGCTGATTGGTCAATCAGGGGGCGGAAGCATCCCATTATGTACGGTGACGACGACGTTTCCGCTGCAGACGTTAACCTACTATACAATAAAAAAAAGAATATCTATTCTTTACTTTTGATTGGAATTTATGAGAATCATAACAAACATTGATTCTAATCTTTCACTTTACAGGCTGCGCAAGGATTTTTATTATGGTATCCAGCTATAAATTGCCCTTATTATTGCGTTAAAACAAGTTTTTGCAGACAATTCGGTTACCTGAGTTTTACTTTATGTGAAACATTTTCAAAATGTTATATGGGATAACATGATCTAAACATGTTTATTGGCGGACTTGTAAATTTTCTGCCTAGGGCTCCACAAATTTCCAATTCTTTTAGGGAAATTTGAGTAAGGGATCATTAGAGGTTTTTTTTATGTAATTAACCCGATTTTTATGAGAAATATATATATGAGTTTCTTTTCGCTTAGTGGTATTCATATTATCGAAGCCAAACCTATTGAAATACTCTCACTATAAAGATAATTTTATATACAAATTCAAAAGGAAAAATTTTATTTTCAAATTTGATTGATACACTTTTGAATATCAATATTTAAACAAAATTTGCCATTCTTTTATTTTGCCGCTATCTGCAAAGGCCTCTAAGCCCACCTGTAAATACGCCATTGGTCATGCAACGCTTTTGGATGATCTATTTTGACACTATAACTCCGTCGCAAATGGCTCGATTGACTGGATTCATATATATTTAGAGAGAAAAAAAATCCAGATGTACACAAAAATTTTCTAGAAGATAAAGGAAACTAACTACTAGAAAGAAATTGTTTCGAAATTGAAAAATTGAGTTTTTCTAAACTGAAAGACCATGAGGTATAAATAAGATTATCCCAAGATAAAATGTCCCAAACATATAAATATGACGTTTGCAAAGTTACGATTTGGTTAAAACATAACTAAATAAAATAGAAATATTTCGCACTAACTTAATTTTTTTTATTCATCCAGGTCCTGTTGGTATATTTTAAGATTCAACATGAACCAGGGCCTAATTTCATATTGAACACGACTAAATTTAGAGCAATTGTGCTATTTTTTACAAAGTTATAGTGCAAAATGTATCACTCTGAAAGTGTATTTCTATGTCCTGATTAAATTGATTTTCAATTCTATCAATCGATTCTTATAAAAAAAAAATATTTTATTTTTCTATTCTTCACGGGAAAAAACAACAAGAGTACAAAGAGCGTGACGAAAAATTACATGTATAAAAAAGACTTCCATTAACATATATACGAAAAAAGGAGTCGCGAGTCCTATTTTAGTTTTAGCTAGGGGTCAGAGGATTAATGCTAATTGGAAACTGCAAGATTATACATTGCACTGCCTAATTTTTGTGGTCAAAGAAGAATACTGACCTTCTTATCAACACCGATTCTTATACGTTTATGAATTTTTATTTTTTTATAATAGGTATGATGGAGGCCATACCGGTTTCAGCACCAATGTGGTTGTTTTTTACTAGACCCGACAGTACAAAAAATAAAAATGAGTAAAACTGTTCAATCGACATAATAGATAAAATGGGAAAATCGTCACTTAAAGCGCGTCAGTGAAATGTTAATCTAATTGGACTTGCGTGGTACTACGGCTTAAGCGACGAAATGTTAAGTTCAAAGTATCCACGCTTTTCTAATTTAGAATGACACTCTTAAAACATTTTACTTTATCGTCTGTATACTCTCAATGGCGGTGTATATCAAATTTATTACTCTTATTCAACCGATTACTCAAGAAAATGTCTTGTTAACAATTTAAGAAAATGTACTTCTATCCAACAAGCAGCTGTGTGCTTAAATCCACCAAGGACGCATTTGTTCACGAAGACTTTTCATAGATAAATCATGTGAGGGCACACACGTAAGTTTTATTGTACTGTCGAATGAAATAACTTTGATATAAAGGAATCGTTTGCTTGCTTCGAATACCAAATGACACTCAAGGAGTGACAATGCAAAATAATAAAAAGCACGTGAAATAGTTCAGATCGTGATAAAAGTATCCAAATTTAGAGAAATTACATTTGTTAACGAATTAAATAATGCCATAATATCTCATAAGTTACTATGTCTTATTGCACCTGAGATAAGTATATTTAGTGTTCCATATAATTTCAATGTCAAGGAATAAAATGGCAATATCAATTTTCTAGAAATCACTGATACTCTTCTTTTTTGGAAATCTCTCATATTAGAGTTTAAATTTCTATTAAGTGATTTGATAAATGATAGGAACTGTGTTTTTTAATATACAAAACTACACTATCGCATGTAAAAAAAAAATCCAAAAACATATACTAACTGAAAATAAACAAATTAATTTCAAGTAAATCAACTATTTAATTCAATTTCAATTATTAATAATACTACTTTTGGATAATTAAAGTTAATTTTTTTAAAGCTTTATATAATGATTTAATGGGAAAGTTGGTAAATATTTTTTTTTCTTCATGAATTTGAAGAGAAAAACTTTTAAAACTGATTAAGTAGTCATAAGTTTATAAACAATTTATTAAAGAGAAATATAATAAATACACTTTCTTAAAAAATATACTCAACATACATTTATGAGCAAAAACTATAAAAGTTTAATAAAGAAAAACATGAATTAGTTCAATGTCTACTTGACAATAAACATAAAACTTTTTATGAAATCTAACAAAGAGAAAATACATTTTCAGAAAATTTAAGCAGGTTAACATTAACATATTCTAATATATATATGTCAGCTTCAAAAAGTAACAGTTATAACATGTTAAAACATTAGGAAACTCACAATGTTTGCATGACACAGGTCAGGTATGTTAAGTAATTAGAGCACTTTCGATTATTAAACAGGTGGTTGAATCCTATTGAAATTCAAGAACTTATTCAAAACAACAAATACTCCTTAATTTAAATTTTTTTTTCTGGAAAAGTATTTTTTTAATGGCCTCATAATTGTTTAGAGGAAAATAAATTTTACAGTTCTTTGTGCTTAAAATTTATTATTAACTTCAATTTAGATGGTTCCATCTCCACTCCATTCCAAATAGAGGACCTGTTCAAAACTGAATTACATATTAAAAGGCATATATATATATAATTTTATTAAATATAATATAATTATATTAGTTATCAGAAAACTGAATGGACCTTAGTCATGTAGTCCAATTGAAGATATGAGCATTTAAATATCGCCGTGCAACAATATTTCAGAGCGACAGAAACCCATGTTCCAACTGATAGTGGAAATTGCGTGACTAAGAAAACACAGAAGTCACCTTAGTAAGGTGATACTGGTTTATATTTCTATTATAACATTTTATTTACAAGTTTCTAGATACGCAGTACATCAGGTAACTTGTAGGTAACAGGTAACTAACTGGTATGTAATAATCGGCCTAGAAATTAAATAATCATAGTCGTCAACATATAAAAGTCAAAATCGCTATTTTGCAAAAAAGCCCAATATTTCAAAATTTACCTTTCTTTAATTTTTATGTATATTTGTGGGAACTTCAAAGGACCAACATTAAATAGGTAATTTCGCAATATTTGAACGATTATAATAATTTCGAAATAGAAAATCCTTCTAGATTCCATAACGAGTGATTATTATTGGTGCAAAAGGAGGAAAAAATATCGTTCTCCCTCTGAAATGACAAATCTTTACAAATCGAGGGTTGCAAGAAAAATGTTCAGGAATTTGCAACTCTCCAATTCACTCCCAATGCATGGCAGCAGAAAACATGGAGTGAGGATTTATCCTTATACTATTGTACATTTTTACAACTTCAATGTTTAAGCGTAAAGCAAAAAACAATTTAATGATAAAGAGGATTAAAAAAAATTACGAAATAATACGGCCCATTAAAGCAGTGAAGCTAGAATGTGAATGAACAAAATACTTTTTTTTATGCTCCTGATAAAATATGGTCAATCAGAATTGCGGCAAAAGACGTCACACTTATTTTGAAACTTTTATTCGTATACACTGTACTCCTATAAATCGAAATAGTATGCAGTATTTCTACAATATCCTCTGAAACCGCGATATACAATTTAAAATTCATTTGTACTATGGTGTCACGACAGCTTCATTCAGTTTATTGGAAATAACATGGAAGTACGATAGTGTTATCAGTTTGTAAATAGTTCTGTTCAAAAGTTGGCTCGAAATAAAATCAATCTCCAACTTTAATCTAACGCAGACATCTAAGGAATTTCTCAAATTAACCTTGAATGGTTTAATCACATTCGGCAAATCAGTTTACAAACTGGAACTTGATTAGATTGGAAATATTTTATATAAGAGGTACAACGTATACATCGGTATTTCGCTAACACGACTCAATTTAATTTCAAACTTTAATCTTTTATTTTAGAAAGAGTTCGAAATTCTTCATGTTAAAAATATTTTACAATCTAAATATATAGTCCATTTCTAATTGTATTAAACTTTGATTAAAAAATTTTAGAATGCACATGCATGCAATACTTTTAGAATATATCAATTACATATACAAGTCTAATAGAAAACTTAATAAAAAGTAAAAAAAAATATTCTTCACGCAACAGAAAAACATAACTGAAATATAAGATTTTATATTTTAAATTGAAACATGCAAAATCCTTTTTTTTTAGAGATAATAACATTGAATATAAATGCAAACGAAATAGACTAAACAGTAGGTTGATGACAATTTGCACTAATGAAGACATATGCCAAGGGAAAACATGTACTTTGCGTGCAAATAATGCTTAATGCAATATATCACAAACAGTAGATACTGGAACATTCTTAACTAGACAAAAATATAGCATATATTATAATCTAATTTGAATAAGTTAAATAGCATGCTAAATTACTTAGAATTCTAATCTTAATTCTGGAAAGTTCATGTATAAGTAGTTCGTTTTCAGAAGGCCAATATAAGCAAGCTTACACACATGCACATGCAGCGGAGAACTAATATGGAGTAAAGCTTATCAGAAAGACAGCACATCCGAATGAACCGACGAGTTCGATGTTCTGTGACGATGTGGAACAGCCGGTTTGGACATGAAGTTGGTGTCCTTTGAGCATTTCGGCAGAGTGTCGGAAACCACGACGCCCAGCCTGCCGGTGCTGGAGAAATTGTCGTGGATGGAGCCCCCTTTTCCACTCACGTCCGGGTAGCTCCTGTCCAGAAGACTGTGGTGGATCTTGCTGTGGCTCAGGTTCCCCATCTCGTGCTTCCTCTCCTCCTTCACCTTCAGGTATTTCTTGACGGCGGTGTCGATGGCCCGAAACTGCCAATCCCACTTGACGTTGTAGAGGAAGGGCCTCTGGTCGTACCTGTTGTCGTCCGGACTGTAGGTTTCCGCGTGATAGGCGGGGGTGATCACTGTCATCTTGTGGCGGTTGATGGAGTACCTTCGGAAGAAGTGTTTCACTTTATCGGCCACATCCTGGACTTGGAGGATATTGGACCAGGTGTTGACAAGCTTGCAGAACATGGAATAGGGACCGCATCCTAAGGGTTTTCTCAATTTCCCGTATATGCTCAACTCGTCGTAGGTCATGCCCATGTCCTCTTCATCCGTCTGAACAAGCTTCCCTTCCTGAAGGGGTTCCAACTCTGCCGTGGGTTTGGCGTCCAAAATTTCACCCAAAGATGGCAGGCTAAATTTGAAAATGGCGTACTTCAAGAAAGATTTCAGGTCTTTTTTACTGATCGATCCAATCGGATTCACGTCGGCACTCGAACAGTCGTATTTGGTAAGATATCCAGCCAAACCCTCATCTACATTACCGGAACCTAGCACTAACAGACCACCGGAACGTTTTCTTGTCCACAGCACTAATTGAGCTAAGAAGTAAGCCATCACCATTCGAATACGAGCTTGAACATTCTGCAAAGCCAGATTCTCGCGTGTGGTGCCGCCATGTGTGCGAAATTTGGGAGTGACGCCCGTCACCAAAGTGAAGACAGTCAATATGGCATCTATTATAATATCTATTTTTATCTTCATGTGATAGCTTCCTATCTGGGAAGCCAAGTCCTTTGACCTCTGCATAGTTTCTTCCGATGAGTTTTTAGTGCCCATATAACAAGTCACCAGAATCTGATTACACAGCTCCCTCGCGTTTAGGGGTTTGTAGTTCGGATCACCTATGATCTTCCGCAAGTCTTCTAGGACAACAGTATCCCCATCGCCAATCGCCTGACAGACTAGATTACACATAGAATGGACAATAACGGCACTGCTACTACTATCCACACCTCCACTCAGGGGCAAGAAGAAGCCTCCTTGTCCGCTGCGTCTCAGGTAATCCCACAACCAAGAAGCAGGCCCCATTGCAATCTCTTCCTCTGGTGTGGGGTACACCCATTCTTTGGGCTCGTACGAGGGCAAGAACACATCATTTGAAGATAAGGCGAAATCGACATGCACACGCGGATATCGAAGTGAAGACGAAGCGACTACATTTCTACTACGTAAATTGTTACGATAGGTTCTAATATCTTCAAGGTCTAATGTAGCCGTGATCACTTCTACATCTTGAAGAGAAAACTGCTTACCAATGCTAACCATGTGTCCATTTATAGCCACATGAGAACATCCTTGAAAATAAGTTCTTTCACCATCGCATCCTCTCAAATTGGAGAACAGGTACACACCGCCACATTTCGATGTCGCCGATTTCACTAAATCAACAACGACATAGGCTTTCCTCAGCTCGTGGTAACAACCACTTCCATTAGATATGATCTCAACTCCGTCGAGACTCATCGGGATGTGGGAACTTTGGGGGTTCCACAATTCTTCACAAATCTCGAAGCCTAAGCAAGTATCTACTGTAGCGATGACAGCATCCCCAATTAAGACCGTTTTCTGTCCGCATATATCTTGGATCATTCTCGGCAAGAAATAGTCTTCGGTTTGCCTCGTCTTCGTCCAGGCAGTGAACCAACGGGTTTCTCTGTAACAACCGTCATCGCATAAAATCAACTTCGGGCGAATCAGGAGTATTTTCTTATTCAAGAATACCACTCTACAGTTATATGTCACATTTTTATGCATCACTGGCATTCCGATGTCGACTATTATGTCTTTGCAGAGGGGATCCAGCAGTAGTTTGGCCATTACTTCCCAAGAGTGAAGCAATGTGTCACTCTCGTAAAAATGATCCCCACAACTGTAGCCAGTAACTTCGAGTTCGGGTCCACTGCGGTATGTGGCGCCTCTATCCTTTGCTTGCTTAATGCTTTCAAGTATTCTATCATAGTTTCCACTAAAATCCATGGCCCACTGATTCAGTGTGCACGCAGCAAGAATGACCTTTCTTCCCATTTCGACCAGAAAAGTTAGTTAGAAGCTCTGTTTAGATTTTGGAAGTAAAGTGTTGTGCCGTAAATTGAAAGACGGGATGAAGCTCAATCTTTAATTGTGGTAGGGGGTTGAGTAAGAACGTGTAGAGGAAAGCACCCACCTTGAATAAAAAGAAACACGTGAAAATATCTTTAAAGTATAATTATTCATATTTGAGTTTTAAATGAGTGCAGCTAACCTACATCTCTAGGTTAAAATTAGAACTCTCTAGATAATTTTAGAACACAAATTCATTGGTATTGCTCTTTTTCATTTTGATGTATAAATGTATTTTAATTACCCTGTTCTTGTACTAACTATATGCTACTAAGCTTTTCCAAACCTTTCTTAGACACAATAACTAACTTTTAATTCAAGAAACTGTAAAATCTTGGAACAATCTCCACAACGAAGTTTAAAGGATGGTTTTTGACATAACGTTTTAATTAAGACTGTATATATTTTAGTCATATCTTAAATCTTAGATTCAATAATCCAGCTCTTGCTTCATAATGTCTTATAGTCGAAGTTTGTTTAGAATGAGTACACTCTTAAAATTATATGAGACTAACATTTAGCATTTTAGAAGGTTTTTATAATATACATAATATTGATGTCTTAGTATATGTGTGTTTTTACTTAAAGCATCTGTTCTACATGACATTGGTAATATTTTAAATTAAGATAGAAATTATTTCTCCGATTAATATTTTATAAAATTGATTGCAAAATATTTTACATTGATCAATTTTATATTGTCTTAGAGTACATAATACTTAATAGAATAAGTTGTGTAACTATACTTAAATACATGTAAAAAGTGTATCGAAGTACCATATAATAAAATTAAGTGGATCTTAATTTAACTTTGCTAATATCTCTGACTTTTTTGGAAGTACACAAAGGTTTTTATTAGGTTATAGCCCCTGAATTACTACAAATATAAAGTGTTAGTTAAATCAAACCATATGAAGGTATTGGATTGTGAATTGTATTGATTATTTAGGTTTATTTTAGTTACTAACATAATAAACATAGAAAATTTATATATATTATAGACACTTATTGAAAGATGTATAACAAGTCAATTTTACATTTAATACATTGGTTAGGTTTTATGCTGGACAATGGTGAATGCTATGATTGAAATATGTAGCAAAATAGAAAAAAAGCTAATTTTATCTGGAAAAAAATGTCTGAACAAATGTATTTTAAAACTCTCTCTTATTACATTGTTAACTCTCTTATTACAATGCCATATTTAAAATTTCCAATTAAAGGCAGTTGTGTTCAATATGGACAAGATACAATTAGGTGGAAGTATTTGTCTGTTTGCGTACATACCTCGAACCTATTTATATTGAAACTCAAAATTTTTAAAAAGTATTCTGTTGAATTGAAATTTTTTTAAAGTTAACATTAGGAGGCAGAGAGCTTCTTTCTGTTTATTCGATGCCTAAAATTATCTTTTCTTGGTTTCTTAATGCTTCTGATCTATATAATGAATACTAACACAAAAATTTATATGGAAAATGCCTCTGTTAAATTCTTTGACATAATAAAACATCTGATTATTAATTAAATGGAAAAGTTGAATTATCAAGTTAAAATAAATTAAACATTGAAATATTAAATTACATTATTAAATAATTCGGTACAATTTGTGAGAGAGTAGCATTGAAAATATTTCATAACCACTGTATTAATTTCTTTTGGCTATGCAGCCTAACCCATTAGTAGAAACTTCAACACTACATTACATAGCTTAGTAAACTAGTATATTCATAAACTTTATATTATGTAGTAGTAAAATTGAGAATCGATATTTTTTAAATGAAATAAGTATTTCATTTTCCTTGAAATCCGACTGTTCAAAAATTGAGAATTCCCTTTATTTTTTTATTAACCTACAATTCAGAAAATAAAGCTAAACAAATTAAATTACTTATAAAGTGTTTACATCATTATCTATATCTATTAAAATTTTATTTGTTTTTGGTTCACCTTCAGGGTACTTTAGGAATGAAAGTTTAATTTTCTTTTCAACATTTGGACATTAATTTAATTTTTATTTATTTTTCTAAGTAGTAATTAACAAATTCAATCTGCATTTTTTCTATAAAAGTGAAATTATGGGTAACGACTAACCACTTACATAATTGTATTCCTGTTTATTACCCTGCCATCTACCCACATATAGTTTCACATTTTATTACACCATGTAACTTATACTTGCAAAACCTATCATATAATAATTTACTTATTGATTAATTTTGATGACATTCAGACATTTTGAAAATAATTATGTCTAACCTTGCATTGAAAGTTTTAGGTTGGTTTGTTATTTTTTATTCTGATTTTCTTTTTACATTTGCATGTACATAAAAAGGAGAACTGAGAAAGACAGAACTGTCCTAAAAAATATTTTGAAATGGCTCAGACCCAATTCAGACTTAAAGTCTGAGTGAAACAAGCAGTCGCTTGGGGGCACCGGATATTAAAATGTAAAAGATTTTACCAGTAATTTTAGTCCAAATTTGTAACTTTTCTAAATTGATATTTTTAAATATTGGTAAATTCGTGCCAAGCCATGCAATGTTCCAAGAAATGGTAAATTCTTGGAACATTGCATGGCTTGGCACGATTCTGAAAATTGGCGACACGACCAAAATGATAAAGCATAATGGCTGGTTGAATAAGCAATGTAACACTAGAGCTGCACAATGGACTATTGCTGATGGTTTGGATTTGACAATTATGCAATTAATAAAAATATAACAAAACTAAAAGTCTTAAGTCCATGCACGGCAGTGAGATAATGTCACAAACTCTTAACTTCGATTTAAGGTACTGGGCAACACTGATCTTTGGCCTCCGATATCTAAGGATCAAAGCTGGTAACATCTTCGAGCAGTCTATTATTGTACTTACAGGCAATCCTCCGAGCAGCCAGTTATGTCAAAAGTCGTCGGAAACATCTTTTGTGGGTCAAGGCTCGAAGCCAGTTCCGTACTTCAGGCAGCAGCAAGTCTTCAACAGTAATCCAGCATTCATAAACCAATCAATCACAGCTAATTAACGTTTAACTTGCATCTCCAACTTCCAAAATTATTTACTATTATGGTATAACGCAGAATAATTTTAACCCAACTATGTGCATGGCTAAACTTGAAATCCCACTGTGCAGGGTGTAATATAGTTTATGTACGTCGTAAATTAGGGTTGACAAAATTTAAATTTTATAACTCGCCAAATGTTGTATTTGTCGACCATACCACTAGGAATATACAATATGAAACCAATACAAGTTCTTTAATTCACAAAGTTAGAAAATCAAAACTAACAAAAAAAAATGAAACACAGGTTGACAATTGCATAGAAAAAAATTGAGTTGTGCAAATTAAAGCACCAAAATCCTGTTTGCTTGTGCCACAAATTCTTTTTACCAAAATCTACTGTAAAAAGGGAGGAATTCTTTACTAAAAAGATATATTTTTGGGTATTGTGGTGAAAATAAAAATTAAATGGTCATGGACAACTAAATTTAATGTTTGGCAGAGCACTGATTACTGTTTTCTATTAACACACTAAATATAACCAGAAAATAATGTAATTATTTTTAAGTACGATTCAAATACACAAAAATTTAATTCACAGAACAGAAGTTTTAATAACTGTTTTTTAATTGCAAAAAGGTGTATCATGATGGTATATAGAGGATGTAGAGCTATGTGTACACGAGCGAGAAAACTCGTGCGATATCCGTGCGAGAAACTTGTTTGACCGTTTCTACGAATAGCACAAACTTAATTGCCGAAAGTCGTTTGCAATTTTCTATCTGCTAGAATTTGCAGAGCTGAGTACACGGCGCACAAAGGGAATGAATCGTTTTGGCCGAGAAAGGGAGTGGTAATTGTTATTGAAAAGTGAAATTCAATACAAATTTTTTGTTATACTAATTAGTTCTTTTTTTATTTGTGTTTATAGGGTATGAGGGAAATTTACCTTGTTTAATTTAGAAATTTATATATTAATAATAAAATTAACTTGCATATAATCTGAAAAATACGAATAATTATTTAATATAACGTTTTCATTTAAAAAAAATAGGGAACTTACCACAAATAATGCTTTCATTTGGAAAAATTAGAAAACTTATTAGAATTTTTTTTTTTATTTCGTGCAAACAATGTTTTCATAGACTGTTTCATTTCATACATGCAATGTGTGCAACAAACAATTTACTGAAAAGGAGAACCTTTTTTTGGTACTTCCTTATCCAAATTGTTTTTAAAAAGCAATCCCCCTAAATTTCGAAAAAATCTTGTTTTAGTATTTGAATTCGAAACTTCACACTGAGAAAAACCCGATACAAAGTGTGCAGCAAATAATTTACGGAAAAGAACAATAAAAATATACATTATTCTGAATAAGCACTATCTCTATTACTTTAGATCATCTCGCGCACCACTAGATTGTGAAACACTGATGGATACAGAGAATAAAGTGTAAAGAACTTTTGCTTCTTAAATATATACAAGTTGAAACTTTTAATACTTAAATATATTAATATAAGTACACGTTATATACGCACGTAAATTAATGACATCTAATTTACATGAACTTAAAAAAATATATTCCTAAAGCTAAAGTTTCTACTAAATCACAATTAACAAAAAAAAGGGGGTTTACACCGGAGTCTCTAATAATATTTGTATCCTACCTTTGCCGACAATTTTTTTTTTCCAACGAAATTCGTCGCTTTGAAAACAGCAGATGTTGTTAAATGAACGAACAAACTGTCAAGCTCTCTACGAAATTTATGACGATGGTTTACCGCGAAACTCAGAATTTAGAATGACCTCCAGCCATCAAAACATTGAAATCGTAACCATGCGACAGATACAGTGACAGTTGCGATTCAGGAAAAATAAATGTGTGTTTGGTTTATATGATTCTACGTTAATCATAGCTAATAAACGAAACTTTGTTCGACTTGGTTTCGAGATTAAAATAATGGCCAATTAACAAAAGGGGTTAGTTCTTTAGCCTCTGCGATTATGGTATAACTCACAACAAACCAATAACATATGAGCATGTCACATATTTTAAATGACGTCATTTATAATCTCGACACCAAGTTGTGAACAACATCGACTGTTTAATAACAGGGAAAGTCGTCATCTGACCATGGTTTAAAAATACGAGGCATCGTTCTCGGGCCTTTCCTTCGAGATAGGCCCCGAACCGTCGCGAATAGCCCACTGTGCAGCTCTA